>VYZV01025760.1:0-11164 GCA_013401275.1 Pandion haliaetus
ATAATTGCTGCTATTGGCTTCTCAGAAAGGAAGGCTAGACAGATCATCTGTACTTTCCTTTTTTTCGTTGCAGATCCATAACTGTGGCCTAAATTCTTATCACTAATCTTTACTTTTATGCAAAATTTTTTAGTTCTAAAGAAAAAAAAAAAAAACAAAAACCACCAAAACGTGCCATGTTTGTCAATCATCTAGGTTCTTCTAATGGTAGATTAGGCCAGCTAATTGCAGCAGACTATGCCTGCCTGTTTCTTCATTTTTATCATAACTTCACAGGCCTAATTTTTTCTAGCTGCTCCTCTGTGAGGTTTCTCCACATTTTTTATGTAGGGGGTTTCCCAAACACTGCTGTTGGCACTACTAGATGCATGTAAACCATATCAAAGTAACACAAACAGAAACATTCAATTGACGCTTTTTCCAAAGAAGACAAGATATGATTGTGAAGTCGTCCATCAAGCGGTTGTGAATTTCTCTCCTGCTTCCCTAACCTTTCCATGAGAGGAGACTGTGGTCACAGTTTAAGAATTCATCTAGTTGATGTCTGTGCCTGCTATTGAATTTTTTACCTGGTGGTTGGGGTGTCTCTCACTGACTGTGGTCCTGGGAAGAGTGAACTACTGCTTGGTCCTGTGCATAAATTAGAAGGCAAGAACATAAAAGACAGACTGAAGTTAATTTCTTTCCAATGCATTTTTTTTTAGTGGTGAATTTCATTTGCCTTGAAGCTGCCTGTTCCCTAGTTTTGATGCAGCACCTGAAATTTCTCAGCATCTCCTGCCAAGTCATCACATTTTTATGACTTCTTCAAATTCCGTCATATCCCTGTTTTCCCCAGTTCCTTAGCCAGTTCTTGTATGTGGCAAAATACTATTCCTAGGTTGCAGTTTTGGTATCTCATATACTTGTACTGGGCAATGGTTTTTGTTTTCTAGTCTGTGTAACCAAGATTTTCGTACTGGGTTTCCCAATGAAGAACAACATTGAGTCATTATTAGTATTTGGAAGAAGGTGATCCATTATTGTCCATGTGCCAGGAGCAACATACAGCAAATGAGTTGTTTATACTGCCTTGGGAATGTCAATGGTATCTGTTAAATTATGTGTCTTAATAGGAGCATAAGAAGCAATAAGTGACAAAAAAATCTTTGTTAAATATAAAGGATTCTGTGATGTGGATAAAGTGAACATCTGGGCAGGTGATGGAGTATGACAAAATAATTGAGATAAAAAATGAAAAGAGGGCGTAAAAGAGACTAGAGACAACATTCCTGGCATGGTAAATGCAAGAATTATTTCATTAAGGAAAAAATAAGTACTCTATAAAAACTAGTAAGTTAGGATCTAAAATATTTGTCATTGTTTATAAAGTCCAGGCAGAAAGCAGGTGCCACTGAATGAATTGGAGACAAAGAACGCTCCGTCATGCCCCAGTGCAAGGGGAGTGATTGGCTTTCATACAGTGAGAGCAGAGGGGCTCATCCCTATTTTGATTCCAGTTGCAATTCAGCTGGAGTTGAAAACATTAAACACTTCCTTGTTGCAGAAAACAATGGTTTCCTTTTCAAAGGATGGTATGCACATCCTCATAGTGCGGGTGATTGTGTTTAACTGAAGAGTGAAACATGCAAAAAGAAGAAAAATTACACTGCTAATGTGAATTGTTTTACTTTGTTAGGACACCAGGCCTGGACATCACAGACAACAGAAGGTCAAGAGGTCTCTGGGAAGCAAAAAGTATGTGACTGTTTCTTGCCTAGTTTGACTGAGGTCAAGAAAAAAGCTCAAAGATTCCTATTGGAAAACCGTATCTGGTCTTTACATAACATTCTGAATTTCAAAAGCTGCAATGATTTTGGTTTACATCATGAGAGTCTCAACTGACTTCGCTTACTGGTTTGTGGGAAGAGTGCTTTTTTGACACTTCAAGGGGTCTTAGCTTTCATTTATTCTTTTTAACACTGGGAAGATAAATATTTTGTGTTCAAGACCAAATGGTGTTCCAAAATCTATGTATTTTGAGTGTGATTAGAACTGAAAGGCTTTAATTTGAGAATTCCTCTCCCCATTCTTCTGCAGTACCTCCTTAAACATAGTATATACTGATCTGACCTGGTACCATCAGTGCCCCCCACTTACTAATTTCTGGATTGATGTGTTAAAACATGTGAACTCCACAGCTCAGGGTGTGGGAGAGTATTGCTGGGATGGTCATCACAGTCATCATTCAAGCGATCTACTTCTTTCAGTTTGTGAATTGTGGTAGCAATGGGATGTGTTGAAAAGTGTTTCTGTTTTCTGTTCTTTCCTCTTACGTTAATGGTATTTGCCCAGAGATTAGATACTCTTATGTTTCTTTGACACCTAATCGTTTTGCTGTCCTGACAGTAGTGTAAATGTCCAGGCATTTCAGGGCTGTGAGAAATATTTCAGAATAGTGAGGCCAAGTTCCTTCTGATCTCTAAGAAGAAAAATCAGTGCTGCTGGCTAGTCTAAATTAGTCTTAATGTAGTGTGATTTGCAGGATATACTACAAGGCTGTCATCATTGCCGAAAGCCTTGCTGTTTAAAATTCTTACTAGCATTAAGTCTTTTAATTGTGTAGTGTCAGCTCTGACTCTGGGAATACATACTGAAGGAGATCTTGCCCTTTGTGGGATGGAAAAGGTCTCTTTTGTAATGATGGGCTGCAGAAGAATTCTTACATTCCACATTGGTTGCTTAAGGATAAATGTGTATTTTTAAGTTGAGATTAACTTTGCCTGTTTCTTAAGATGAAGGTTTGAGGTAAGATAAATATTTTTTTCTGTTCCTCACAAGTAGCTTTCTAATGTCATTCTCTAAAACATGTGCTGAAAAAGACCCATCCTAAATGTTAATCTTGCTGGCACTTTTCAGTTCACAAAACTCAGAAGATTCAATGAACTGTGAGATCATTTTTTAGAGTACTTGGGAAGATGAAAGGGACATTGTCTGTCAAGTTATTGTGGTTGTGTATGTATGTATGCATACATATACGTAGGATTTCAAGTTGGTGTTTTCCAGGTCTAAGCAATTTGAGGAGGTGGAAACTTCTGTCCTAGGACTGAACAGTAACTATGATGAGACAGTCAGCAACATTTCTTCTGCCTCACCGAAGGGTCGAGTGAATGGAAGTGCAGAGTCCAGAAGCAAGCGGATCATTCGCAGGCCTGCTTACTGGTTGGAAATGAGAGGAATAAAAACCAGCATTAACAAATCTTCAGGAAAAAAAGGTACTCATCACTCTTGGCTCGATGCAAAACTGTTTTTCTCTCTGGTTCTTTTATGAGAGATTAGATGACTTCTGAAAGACGTGCTGCAGTTCAGCCACAAATTACAAGGCTGGTAATGCTGCTCATGTATTAGGAGAAATAAAATTCCTCCACTACAGAAATATAAGTCAAATTCTCTAATGTTACACAGTTCCTTTTGAGTGACTTGTCTATTAAAATTAATTATTCTGTGACTGAACTCAGTTTTATCTGTCGAATGCCAATCATTCTGCCAATCAACACTAAAGATGTAGAAAACGGGATCATTCAGCAGTATTCTGGATTAGACACGGCTTTTGTGGTTGGTAGATTATTATTTTTTTAAGGATGTTTTTATTTCTTTTATTTTCTCACTTCTGTCACTTTGATTTTCTGATTTGGAGTGGTTTGGGTCTTAGGTTGTTGTAGGAACATTGGGATTTCCTGGCCTAGGAGCTGTTTTCCAAACTTCTCGTGTGGCAGAGCGCCAAAACTTCGCTCTTCTTTAATGCACTTTCTTCTTACCTCTAAGTCAGAATATGTATTCCATCCTGTTATGGGGAAAGCGGAATCTGGTAGCTTGATACAAGCGAGGTTGCTGCAGCTCCGCACCCCCAGGTCCAACCAGTAGTGAGACTTAAGTGTGTATTCCTGTAGGTATACATACACGCATACAACATGTATACACAGCCAGCCACACAGATCAACACAAAGAGGCGCACTCAGCACTCACACAAATGGCACGAATGGCCTCCGTCCTGTTTCCCTCTCTGGCTGATCAGGATGAAGTCATGTTAGTGAGAGAAAAGAAGCATATATAAAAAGCATATATAAAAGAAGTACATACATATGTATGTGTACATTTGTGTGTGCACACATATGTGCAATGTGGATCTCTCCTGTAGCTGAACTTAAACTCTCAAGTCTACTCAGTATCTGGCCTTTGGATCCCAGTCTCCTCAATTGCTGGTATGTGGATGTACTAGCCCCTGAGGCCTGCAGAGCCATGCCAGTTGCTGGTGTAGACCTCCTTACAGACCGGCTCACGCTCACAGTCTCTGCTCTCCCCTGGCCCCTCTGATTTGCTGTCAGGCGTGACCAGACTTGTATACTGACCAGCCACCTGTTTACAAGCAAGTGGCCCTTTTTATCCTCTTTAACACCTCTATTTTCCCACACTTGATACTCCCCAAATCAGCTAATTCTCTCCCTTTCCCTTCCTTTGATACCACTCCTAAACATCCCAGTCTTGTGTAATCCTGAATTGTTCTTCACTAGCATCCCACCTGTCACATAATGTCACACTTGCCCTTCTCACCATGCCCCTCCTTCCCCCTTCCAAAGGGTGCTCCAGAGAGCGGCTTCTGTTGACTCATCCTGGGACAGACCTGGGAGGAAGTGTTTGTTTCTTTGAGTCCATAATTTGTGTTCCCCTGCTTGCCATTGTGCTTATGTACTTCTCTCTGTTCGTGGAGGTAAGCCTTCAATAGGCCTGGAAATAGTGAAGGGAGGCAGGATATTTGGGTTTCTCCACCAGGTGTTGTTTCTCTATGCTTCTTTTTGTGTGTGTGCAGATGAGGTTTTTATGACATACCCTAGCCCCTTCTGGCTCTTTTCCTGAGGAGTATTATTTTCCCAGACCGCGCTGTGGCACTGTTTCTTCTATATCTTCTGTGTCAGAGGATTGCAGGCTGTGGAGTGCCTAAATGTTACTGAGGCTGTGTCTAGCTCACCGGTGTCCAGGTGCCTTACAAAAACTAATTTTTTTTTTTTATTTTTTTTTTTTTTAAAGTATTGAATACAAGGATAAGCTGAGGCAGCAGCAGACTCAAAGCTGTTACCCAGACTGAATAATGAGACTGAAGCTTTTCTGTTCTTACTCATTAGCAGGAGAATTATTGTTGAAAGGCAAGAGGAAATCTGAGCAAGGAGAAGATCTTAAAGACTCTCCCAAGAAGAAGCAGAAGATTTCGGGTAATACAAATAACTTGTAATTCCTAGTTACAAGCTTCCAGGTACTTCAGACTTCCCCTCTGCCCAAATGCTATCCTCTGCTGTCTTCCAACTCTGTCTCTGATTCTGGATATTTTGTTATTCGAGACTGTTGACTAGTTTCTGTTTTCCAGTGGGAGGTGATCATTCTAATTTCAGTCTGTCTTAAAAGTCCAACGAAGGGAGGGAGGAAAGGAAGTAGGGGAAGTATAGGCTACTGTGCTTCGTTTCATTTTCCCAAAAGTGTCAGCCAAATCACTTGTAAATGTCTGGTGATTAATGAGTAAATGATAACAGCAATATGAGTTTGTTAAGGAGAAATCAAACCCAACCACTTTAATTTTACCACAGAGATGAAGCGGGGAAATGCTTGACATCATAGGTCTTTCATGCCTTCAAAGGGTTATTAATCAGTGGTTAGGTGCAAAAGGAAGTGTACAAGTGGTGAAAGTAGGAGCAGGTGATGCAGGAGAAGTATACATTTGCTGTCCAGTCTTGCAAGGGTGAGGTTAGGAAAGCTAAGGCCAACCTGGAGTTGAGTCTGGGAAGGGGTGTGAAAGGCAACAAGAAAGGATTCTACAAGTACATGAACAGCAAAGGGAAGACTAGGGAAAGTGTGAGTGCACTGCTGAACAGGGCAGGGGGAACCGGTGACAAATGACATGGAGAAGGCTGAGGTACTCAATGCTTTCTGTGCCTCAGATCTTAATCAGTTAAAGGAATCCTTCAGGAATCCCAGGTGCCTGAGACCAGAGGGAAGGTCTGGAGCAAGGAAGCCTTACACTCAGTGAAGGAGGACGAGGTTAGAGCACTTAAACAAACTGGACATACCTAATTATTTATCAGCAGTCCTAGCTAATCGGTGAGGTCCCAGTTAACTGAGGTTAGCAAATGTGACACCCATCTACAAGAAGGTCTGGAAGGAGGATCCAGGGAGCTACAGGCCTGTCAGTCTGACCTCGGTGCCAGGGAAGGTTATGGAGCAGATCATCTTCAGTGCCATCATGTGGCACGTACAGGACAACCAGACGATCAGGCCCAGTCAGCATGGATTTATGAAAGGCAGGTCCCGCTTGACTAACCTGATCTCCTTCTATGACAAAGTGACCCACTTAGAGGATGAGGGAAAGGCTGTGGATGTTGTCTACCTAGACTTTAGCAAAGCCTTTGACACCATTTCCCACAGCATTCTCCTGGAGAAACTGGCTGCTTGTGGCTTGGACGGGTGTACTCTTTGCTGGGTAAAAAACTGGCTGGATGGCCAGGCCCAAAGACTTGTGGTGAATGGAGTTAAATCCTGTTGGCAGCCGGTCACAAGTGGTGTTCCCCAGGGCTCAGTATTGGGGCCAGTTCTATTTAATATCTTTATCAGTGATCTGGATGAGGGATCGACGGACCCTCAGTAAGCTTGCAGAGGACACCCAATTTGAGTGGGAGTGTTGATCTGCTTGAGGGTAGGAAGGCTCTACAGAGGGATCTGGACAGGCTGGATCGATGGGCCAAGGCCAATTGTAGGAAATTCAACAAAGCCAAGTGCCCGGTCCTGCACTTGGGTCACAACAACCCCGTGCAGTGCTACAGTCTTGGGGAAGAGTGGCTGGAAAGCTGCCCGGCGGAAAAGGACCTGAGGGTTTTGGTCAACGGTTGGTTGAATATGAGCCAGCAGTGTGCCCATGTGGCCAAGAAGGCTAATAGCATCCTGGCTTGTATCAGAAATAGTGTGACCAGCAGGACTAGGGAAGGGATTGTCCCCCTGTACTTGGCACTCGTGAGACTGCACCTTGAATACCGTGTTCAGTTTTGGGCCCTTCACTACCAACAAACACACTGTGGTGCTGGACCATGTCCAAAGAAGGGCAGCAAAGCTGGTGAGGGGCCTGGAGCACAAGTCTTATGAGGAGCAGCTGAGGGAACTGGGTTTGTTTAGCCTGGAGAAAAGGAGGCTGAGGGGAGACCTTATTGCTCCCTACAACTACCTGAAAGGAGGCTGTAGTGAGGTGGGTGTCAGTCTCTTCTCCCAAATAACAAGTGATAGGACAAGAGGAAATGGCCTCAAGTTGCAGCAGGGAAGGTTTAGATTGGGTATTAGGAAAAAATTCTTCACCAAAAGGGTTGTCAAGCATTGGAACAGGCTGCTCAGGGAAGTAGTTGAGTCACCATCCCTGGAGGTATTTAAAAGACGTGTAGATGTGGCGCTTAGGGACATGGTTTAGTGGTGGACTTGGCAGTGTTATGTTTACAGTTGGACTCAATGATCTTAAAAGGTCTTTTCCAACCTAAACGATTCTGTGACTCTTAAGTCCCATGGGGCCTGATGGGTTGCACTGAGTGCTGAGAGAGCTGGCTGATGTCATTGTGAGGCCACTCTTTATTATCTTTGAAAGGTAATGGTGTCTGGGAGAGGTTCCTGAAGACTGGAAGAGAGCAAATATCACTCCTGTCTTCAAGGACAGAAGGAAGGAAGATCTGAGGAACTACAGGCTGGTCAGCCTCACCTCAGTCCCTGGAAAGGTGGTGGAGAGAATCCTCCTGGAAGGCCTTTCCAAACACATGAAGGACAAGATGGTGATTGGGAATAGTCAACATGGATTCATGAAGGGCAAATCATGCTTAATCAACCTGATAGCCTTCTACAATGAGGTCACTAGGTTGGTGGACGAGGGGAGAGCAGTGCATGTTGTTCACCTCAACTTTAGTAAGGCTTTTGGTGCTGTTTTGCACAACATCCTCACAGACAAGCTGACAAAGTACGGGTTAGGTAAATGAACAGTGCAGTGGATTGAAAAGCGGTTGAACATCCAGGCCCAGAGGGTTGTGTCAGCAGCACAAAGTCTGGTTGAAGGCACATCACTAGTGGTGTACCCTGGGGTAAATACTGGGGCCAGTACTGTTTAACATTTTCATTAATGACCTGGACAATGGGACAGTGTGCACCCTCAGCAAGTACACAGATGATACAAAACTAGGAGTGGTGGTACGTCAGATGGATGTGCTGCTGTTCACAGGGACCCGGTCAGGCTGGAGAATTAAGTGAAGAGGAATCTCTTGAGGCTCATCAAGGAGAAATGTGAAGTCCTGCAGCTGGGCAGGAATAAAACCATGTACCAGCATATGCTGGGGGCTAACTTTCTGGAAACCAGCTCTGCAGACAGGGGCCTTGGGGTCCTGGAGGACAGCAATCTGACCATGAGCCAACAACACGCTCTTGTGGCAAAGGCATCCAAAACATTCTGGGCTACATTAGGACGAGCATTGCCCAGCAGGTCGAAGGAGGTGATCCTTTCTGCTCAGCACTGGTGAGGCCATATCTGGAGTACTGTGTCCAGTTCTGGGCTCCCCAATACAAGAGAGACATGGACATACTGGAAAGAGTCTAGTGCAGGGCTGCAAAGATGACTGAAGGACTGGAATATCTTTCCTATGAGGACAGGCTGAGAGAGCTGTGACTCTACAGTCTGGAGAAGAGAAGGCTCAAGGGGGAATCTTATCAGTATGTATAAATACTTGATGGGAGGGAATGAAGAAAAGGGAGCCAGTCTCTTCTCTATAGTGCTTACTGACAGGACAAGAGGCAGTGGGCACAAATTAAAATACACAAAATTCTATTTAAAGACAAGAATACGCTTTTTTACTGTGAGGGTGGTCAAACCCTGGCACAGGTTGCCCAAAGAGGTTGTGGAGTCTCCATCAGTGGAGATACTCAAAACTTGACTGGACACGTTCTTCGGCAACCTACTCTAGCCGACCCTGCTTGAACATGGGTTGGACTAGGTGATCTCGGGAGGTCCCTTCCAACCTTAATGTTTATGTGATTTCTGTGAAATAGGAAAAAAGTACAGAATAACGGTTCACAATCTGTTCTAGGTTCAATTCTAACTATTGGTTTTGTCACCAAGGACTTGGAAGTATGTAGACAGCCCAAAGCTGAAAGAGATGACAAGTGTGTTGGAGAAAAGGCTAAAACTGAAAGTGGTCTTGATGTTAGAGAAACAGTGTAAAAAAAGTAGAATGGAATATAGTGTGTAAAATTAAAGATACTATAGTTAGGAAGAAATATTAGCACAGCTGAAAGTCAAAGAACAACCTCATAGGTGTCAGTTCTTCAGATGAGGATTTGAGATTTATAAGAGATCAAAAGCTCAATAGGGAGCAACAGTGTGATACTTGTTTTTAAAAAGGCAGATGTTATATTGAGGTGTTTGAGCAGGAATGTAGACTTTCAGACATGTGAAGTAGTTCTTCTGCTCTAATGCAGGGTCGCACTTGGAGTATTGTTTGCAGCTGTGGGCGCTGCAGTTCAGGAAATGTGTGGACCAACTGAAGAAAACACGCAGAAGAGCAAAAAAAGCATGACCCATGAGAAAATACTGAAACAATAAGAGTTGCTTAGTCTAAAGAAAACAGGAATGAGTAGAGGAATGGGACTGTCATTTGGTTGTCCAGAAGTCATTAGATTGTCTCAGCCGTACTGTGTGAAGAGTTCCCATCCCCTGAGCTTTGTGTACGAACAACCATACAGATTACAAATATCTGGATGGGACTGATGCCTGCAGCTTTAAACAGCTATGGATTTTGAAAGGGAGTAGGGAACAGAACCTTGAAATTCCTTTAAAAAAAAAAAAAATTGAACATTTCTGAATGAGTAGCTTTGAGACAGCAGACTAAATAGCAGCCTCCTAGCAAAAAAATCTCTGCTTTTTTGTGACAAGGCTCCCAGAATTAAGTCTTTTGGTCTTTCTTGTTTGTGTTCTAACAGGAAAAAAACAGCAAGCTGGAACACAACAAAACTTCAAAGTGAAAGGCCACTGTGTTCAGAAAGAACCGGAAGCCTATGGCACAGGTAAGAAGAATCAGCAGTTGCTCAGAATTGTTTATGAAGCAGCTAAAAGATAAATGTGATTCTAGGATTTGCATCTGAGCAACAGCTATGTTTCTGGTGTTTCCATTTTGTTGTTCACTTTACTGTTGACAAGGAAGAACTGGTTGCTGTACTTTTGGCACTGTCAGTACTGCAGAACAAGATTGGAGGGACTGCTTACTGCTTCATAGTGTAGTTCCACATGGCTTTACCACTGCATAATAAAACAGTGAAGGGGGAATCACTTTTTGAACTGAGCAAAAGCCTGTTAAAATAGTTTCACTATGAAACTCCTAAAAATACTTACACTTTTTTACTCAGCAGAATATACTTCTCTTCTGGTAACCTGGTAGCCAGAAACCCAAGCAGTCCATAGTAGAAAAATAACATTAGCCTTGACTCAGCGAGTGGAATGACTTGGTATGCGTAGCTCAGCACTCATTAAATACACCAGTTTTCTGCCAAGTGCTGTTTGATTCACAGACTTTTCCCCCCGCCACCTGGGGAAGGACAATCCCTGCCTGTTATTACTGGGCAAAGAGGAAAGCCTTTAGATCTTTTTATGATAAGAATTCAAGCAGATGGCTGCTAAGTCACTTTTGTCGTTGTCGTGGTTTCAGGTCAGCTCAGTGGGTAACAAAGCACCACGAAGCCGCTCGCTCACCCCCCACCCCCGCCCCCGGCCACGTTGGGATGAGGAGAAAAAAACAAAGGCAGGCTTGTGGGTCGAGACAAGGACTGGGAGGGATCACTCCCCACTTATGGTCACGGGCAAAAGACAGGCTCAACTTGGGGAAAAAAACAAAATCAATTTAATTTACTACAAATCAAAACAAAAACAAAACACAAGGGTATTAGGAACGGAAACTAAACATCAGAACAACCTCCCCCCACCCCTCCTGCCTTCCCGGCTCAGTTTCACTCCCGATGATTTCTACCTCCTCCCCCCGGCGGCGCAGGGGAACAGGGGATGAGGGTTGAGTCAGCTCGGGACACATCGTCGTTGCTGCTTCTTTCCTCAGGGGGAAGATTCCTCACTCGT
>VYZV01025761.1:0-52158 GCA_013401275.1 Pandion haliaetus
ATATCTGGAAATGTGGAACATCTTTAGTGACCACAGAAATAGAAATCGTATTGTTCATTGGTAATATTCACAGGAAATTGCTTCATAAAAGGCACACATGAAATTTGCCATGCATTTTGAATATCTCAGCTGGGATTTCTGAAAGTGCTATTGAACTTTAGTGGGACCTCTGCTCTCAAAATGCTTGAACATAGTTCTGTCCCCAAAGGAAAGCCATTACTCTGGTGGTCTGTGAAGGGTAACTGGTCAGCACTCACAGGTTTATTTCCAGAGCAGTGCAGAAGCAGCAGCTATTTTCTTAATACCTCTCACAGTTTTTTATTTGCAGCTATAAATAATTGCAGATATTAATCCAGATTCAGTTGGGTGATCAGATGCTGAGAAGAGATCCAACTGAAAGTCCCTGAAAGTGCAGTCCTAGGGAAAGATTCTTCAAAGATTTCTTTTCAGCATTTTCCTCCATGTATTATTGGCAGTTACACCCAGGGCAGATAAAGTATGCTCCACGTCTTTTGTAAAGTGCATTAATTTGTAAATTTTCATTTCTGTTGCTATCCATTACATAATGAACATTTGTTATTGATTTTCATAGATATTTTTTTTTTTCGTTTAGGAAATAAGGATCACCATTCAGCATGCTTTCAGTCTTATTCTTAGATAACTTCAGTCTAATGAATCTTTTAGTGAAAAATAAGTACATCAGTAACACTTGAAAATATAAGTAAAGTCCTCTACAATAAGTGTATGGAACTCCTTCAGGCTGAAGGTCTCCTGAGAACACTGTAGCTATGAATATTAACGGTCAACACATTCATGAGGGTATTTAAATGTAATTTCTATGGCAGCCCACTTGGTATCGCCTTTCTATTCCTGCAAGCAGTGTGAAAATCAGATTCTATACTAATGTGCTGATGAACACATTGCCCTTACAGGTGCAAGGCACACAGCTAAAGGTCGTCTTAGTTGATATACCAAGTATCCTAAATTCACTGCAAATGTGGTATCTGTCAATCATAAGACATTTCTGAAGAACATGTGGTCCTGCTTAGAGGGGATGGCTGTAATTTTAAACTGTACAGGAGTAAGGTGCAGAATGCTGCCCTGGTAAGGACAGTTGAAACTCAGCTGTGGACTATGGTGTTAAATGACAGGAAATAAATCATGTTCCATATCAATAAATCTATATTACCAAACAAAAAAAGATGTTTTGATGCCTGCTGTGAAGAAACAGGATGTTTAAGTTATGAGGATGTTTAAGTGAAGCAAAACAGAATAAAAAGGAAGTGCAGTAAAATCCCTATCTTTCTAAGACAACAACCTGAGTGATTTTTAAAATAGAAGGATTCAAATAAATTATTGATTTGCACAGAAGAATTAAAGGATATTCTATTTTTCAGCTCTGAAGAGAGACCAGCTGTTGTTTGACTTTTACAAATGTGCTCTGATTTTCAAAGAATCAGATGTCAAAGATTTGTTGCCATTTATGTTACATTAGAAACTGAGTTGGACTTCAAATGACAGAGGAGCTTCTAGATTTGAATTGATCTTTGACTGAATGGGAAACAATTAAAATTGATTCATGTTAGTCAAAAATAGGGGGTTTTTTTCCAGCAAGATTCCATCTGTAATCATTAGATAAAAATACATATACTAAGAGATTGAGTGGCTGAGTTTGTTTTTCCTGTAAATATATGCTGATGAGAGTGCAAGCTGAACTGTAAGTCATTAAAGGCTATTTCCTCATTATTGCTTATCAAAATTAACATTCAGTGACATGTAAATTATTCACTAATTTCTTCCCTTTCTCCTCCTGAACAATTCCTTTTCACTTTTGTTCTTGCCCTTCTTGCACAGCATAGAATGACAGTACTGGGCTATGACACTGATGAGGTGATTCCTCGGGCTGCCCTCAGGCTTACTTGCTTTGTCACATCTAATGAGAGGACAGTGGCACTTGCTGAGACCTGCAGTCTGAAAGGTCTGAGCACCACTTTGTAAACAAGCCGGCTCAAGACATGAAATAGATACTCCTGGCTCAGCGTCACACTGTTTCTGCAAATTTTTCTGTTGAAGGAAGGGACAGAAGGGTTAATTAAATGTGGATAGATTATACGGTCTCCCAAAATGAGGACATAAATTGAACAGGAAGTCTCCATCAGTACTCTGGGCCATTCTTGGGCCAGGCACTAGATCATCTAATGTGCTAGGCTTAGAAAGAAAGGAGCAAGCAGGATTCAGAACTTGTTTTAAAGAAGAGTTTTAGTTTGGGGTTCAGGTTTTTTTTAATCTTAAGTTCTACCTTCCATGTTGTCATTAAGCAAGAAGCTGTTCCTCATCTAAACCTGATCATTGTCCTCCTGTTCTTCAAAGAACTTGAGTTCATATTTATTTATCCTGTGCTGTTGTTTTGAGTTGTTTCTGAGGTTTCATTCTGGTGATTACAGCATGTTTGTTTGATTTGGCTGTACAGTATTAAATATATTCCTCTGGAGGAACAATATGTTTTCTTGTTGGCATAGATTTTTTTTCCTTTTAGAATTTGTCGGTTTTGTGTGGTTAATGCTTATTAGCTGTAAAGTGCCAGGTTTATTCAAGAAACTTGGAAAACCTTGGAACAGCATGGGTCCAGCTATAAAGGGCATATAGGGATAACACAGAAAAACTGTCTAGAAAGAAAGAAAAGTTTAAATGAGATCAGAAATTACTGTTAAGAACAGGTCTTTGAGCAACACTGTTAAGTTCATTGATCAAGGGTGTTAGAGGACATTGGAGATCATCCAAGTTCAAAGTTAATATTAGCAAGAGGTTTGATATTGGAAACAAAACTGTGTGTGAAGGAGGGGGACAAAGGGAAACAGTTGCAAATTCCCTTTTTCTTCATATGGGGGATCAAGTCAGGAAAACACAGATCAAGAACAATATTTATAAGAACACCTTTAATTCAGGAGTGGAGGGTTGTACTGATGTGCAGTAGCTCTTAGGCTGGTGTTCAGAAATTCTGTTGAAGGGTCCCTTTTTTCATCAAGTGTAAATTTGCATGCAGCATCCATTGCTTTCTTGGATCTAGTCTGAGTTATACAACAAGATGTTGATGCTAGTGTGTGCTGGTGTCCTTGTCCAGATTTGGCTGACTCTTGGTGTGCTGAATTTATCAATTCCTGGGGATTCAGCAAGACTGCTTGCTCCAGAGCTGGTCAGTTCTTGGGAAAATTTCACAACCTACTGTCTCAGCTCTTACTTTTCCTCTCTTCAGCTTGCTGTCTGCTGGTAACCATTTCTCCATCCAAACCTGTGTATAAAACCTATATAAAACTAATTCACACATTCTCAAGTTGAAGAGGCTTTTATGGCATGGCCTCATAAAAGGTGCAATGCCTGATTATGGGCAAAAGGGAGCAGACAGACAGCGAGTTAATTGATTTTAACTCTTTGAGTAAGGCCACATTACCTCAGTCTTTGTGTGCTGCCTGGTCAAGAATAGCTGTGAGCATGAAGGACCACGAAGTATCACAAGAACATAGGTACTGGACTGGGAGGCAATAGAAGGAGGCAGAGGAACATGGAGGGCAAGCCACAGGGAAGCACAGAGCTGGACAGGCAGGGGAGGGAGGTGAGAGCTTTCACGAGAAGTTAGATGTGAGGGGACAGGAGGAAGAGATCACACCACACAATGTATCATTATTTTGTTTTCTCTTTCCCCTTAGATCCCAGTAAGGGTTTACCTCTTCTCACCCCATGTCAAGTAGGGAAGAAAAGACTTTGAGTTACAGGGAGGACTATTCTGGTTGCTTCTGCTAGTCCACAAACTCACTGTCTTTTCAGTAATCTGAGGCAATATTTGTTCTGGAGCCAAGTATTTTTTTTGCAGGATGCCCCAGGAGGCACTTCCCTGCCTTGGAGTCAGCATTCTCCCCACCTTGTAAACCACATGCATGCCTGGCAACCTACAGCTGAGAGACATCCAAAGCTTCCCCCACGCCTCGATTTCCAGAATCACAGTGCTGCTGCTATCCAGACAAACTTTATTTTTCTTTTTTGGATCTTGCATTAATTTAAAACCCACCAACAATCAAAATCAAATTCACCCTCCTCAAATGTGTGTGGCCGAGAAACAGAGGGGTGTGAAACGTATGGCACAACTCCACAACCCCTTTTCTCCCTGGGTTCATTTTTCCTGACACTACAGCATCACTTCCTGACCGTACTTGCAAATAAACAATTATTGAAAGAACATGGCTGGACCACACATGCGTATTTTCCACTCTCATGGAGAAAAGCTGTGTGTTGGCTGGTGGTTATTTATTTTCACAAGAGGCAGTTGGGTTTGTTGTCGTGTCTTTAGGGCACTGCCTCTGGAGGTGCTGAGCCTTCTCAGCTTGCAGAGGCTGCAGGAAGAATTAAGGGTGGGAACCAGCTGTCCCCACAGGTCTTGGGCCTCAGTTGGCGTTACTACTTCTAAAAGTTTTCCAGTGTTGATATTTATTGTGTGATCTTGAGGAGTCAATAGAAAAGGACAGCAGGGTGTCTACCCAAGGGAAGGAACACTTTCGTTAACCAAACCATGTGAAGTTCTTTTAAAATTGGAGTTATTAAACCATCGGTTAGAAGCGTGACATTTATAGAGAGAGAAGTAAATTGAAACACACACAGAGAAACTTCACCTTCCTGGCTTGCTACAGATAATGCAGTGAGACCTGATTTTCATGTGAATTTTACTGATTCTCCTTAGAAAGGTAAAGGGCCGCATTCTGTATCTGCTGCTACATATAAAATGGGAAAAGTGGCATTCAGCTAGCTGGTCTTTGCCTTTACAGCTAGAAACTGCACATCATGGAGCACCCTCCACTGTGCAGGCTGCCAGTGTGTGCCGGGGCACTTGAAAGACTGGCGGCACCCTGTCTCTGCTACCCCCCATACGTCCCCAGCAGCAGACCCAGCCAGGGGACACCTTCCCCCAGCTTTGTACTGGCTTAAACAGCTGCTGACTACAGGGTACAGGTTAGGGGCTGAGGGCTGTGGTTCATGAATTACCTTCTGGCTTTTGTTGCAATGGCTGAGCAGACTATGGCTGCATCCCCCCTCCCTCTGCGACTAAAATATAGCAGAGGTGTGAACCAGGCCTTCAGTGGTTTTTTTTGTGGGTTGTCTTTTGAAATCTCTGAGGTTTCATATTCATTCAGAGGTCCTGGTCTCAGTGCTACATGCAGTTATTTTGCGGAAACACTCTTCCAGCCCTGAAGTTCTGCTGCCCCCGCCCTGGCAACTGAACCTTTGGTACTTTTTGCCTTTATGAAACCTCTGCCCTTCAAGCTTTCTAGGAGAGAAAGTTGAGGACTGAGAAAGGACTTTAAAAATCAACCCTTTCTCAAGCTCATCCAGTTGCTCCTTTATGACCTTCTCATTGTGTGATGCCTTTGTGTTATTTAAGGGCACTTGGCCTCTCATTTCCACAAAAAAAGATAACATTGTTGAAGATGAAATGCGCTTAGTTAGGTGGTACCACAGAGAGGGAGGAAGGGGACAATGAGAGCTGTGGCAACGAGTTAGGTAGCTGCTAGACTCGGAGATGCAAGGCAGAAAAGAGAAGTCATTTGAAGAAATGAATAGAACACAGAATGAAATGTAAGTTTTGTTTCACCAGGTCAAGGAAATTACCTCACTGTGCACCAGGTGAATATCTGGCTCTTGTAGCTCCACAACACATCCAGAACTTCAGGAATCCATTGCCTGCTCGGGGTTTTGTTTCAGTAGTAGCAGGATTTGCCTCCAGCCTTTGAACAGAACACTGTCCCTGTGAGGGGTTGATAAATGAATAAAAATAGTTCAGTAAGAGCTGGGCTAAAGCGGATGTCTTCTAAACAAATATACAACTTATTTTCCATCAGCTGGTTCCCAGTTCTTTGTTGCTGTGAGAGAGAAAGAGCAGCACTGCTGCATTTCAGGAGAACCAGGATGTGCTTCCCAGGGTGCAGATCTGAAAGGTAGCCACTAGCATGCATGAACCTGGCATTTTGTTGATAGGAATAATATAGTAACTGCTAAAATTGATCCTAATGAATGAGGTCTTTCCTTTGCATTTCGTAATGTTATACCTGATGAATTCCCCAAAGAATTCTTCTGGGCATCCCATCCCTATGTAAAGACTAAGGCTAAGTGGCTTAATAGGATAAGTGCTTTATAAAGCTCTGTATTATTTTAGTTGTCTTCTTTCATTTCAGTAACAAGCATTGGAGAAGCTAATGTCCCCAGTACACAGGGATTTGCAATCACTATTAATGGAGATTATTCCCCCCTGTGAGAAACAATATAAAATACCATCACAAGAACTAGAACACTTTTCTAGATTTTCTTTTTAATCACAACAGATTGAGCGTCTCTTGCTAAATTTCTTTGTGCTGTAGAGGAGAAAATAAATCTAGCAAAGAGAAGTAATTTTAAATCCTTCAGATAAACTCTCAATGGGGAACAATAAAGGAGTGATTCTGAGTGTCCCAAGGCAGCATCTATATGATTGAGGAAAATGAAATAAAATCATGGCAGCTATTAGCAGTTTAGTGAGTTTTAAATGAGTCCTGAATGATCTCAGAATTAAGAAGACTTTTTACCTTTTTCACATTATCATCACTAACAGGAGAGGTCTCACTTGCTGTTTGTTCTATTTTGATGGTAAATCCTGTTCTAACAAATACTCAGCAAGCTGCAAAAGAGCAACTGGCATCAATGGCATGGCATGTCTATCTTACATTCTGTATTCCTAGATCTCAGCCCACTGCAAAGCAGTCCGAGTCATTTTATGGCTGAGAAAACCAAGTCACAGAGCAGTGATGTGATTTGCCAGAGCTCACGCTGCTGCCCCAGCATGAAGAGAAGTTCTGTTTCAGTCCCACTTCATGCCGAATCCACTGGGCACCCTTTCTTATGGGACACCAACAGACAGTACTTGTTCAGAGATTTTCCTGACATTTGTATGGTGGTACAATTTAGAATGTCATTTGTGTGCATCTTGTCTTCCCTGCCTTCAGTTTGGTCTGAATTAGTGGGCCAAATTTACCTGTTTTCATTATTCAAACTCTAGTTAGGCCAAACCTTCACAGACAGGGTTTGCATTTCTGTTTTGATAGAGAAATTTGGCCCATTTTAGGAAGGATTAGATAGCTGCCCCATCTGGAAACAAATTATCTGCTCAAGGAATGTTAGTGTCCCTGTATTTAGGATCCATTAAAAGCTAAAGGTGAGCCATGAAATTATTTCTGGATCCAAATATTTATTTTCCCAAGATCATAGTCATTCCAGGCTGGAATTTCAACTCAGCAATTTTGTTAAGCATCTTATTTTAGTGGCAAATAAGATTGATTTAGTTTAAAGCTTAACTTTATTAAGAAGAGATTCAGCTTTCTGTAACTGGACCTGAGCAGCTATGGAATCAACTAGCAGCAAGGTTATCAAGTCAGGAAAAGAGAGTGTTCCTGCTGAATCTTGAGCAACTGATGGGATGCTTGGCATCACATGCCAGTGACACAACATGGAACCCATACAGCAAAAATTAGAAACCGGCTTTCTATTTTGCTTTGTTGGAGAAAGGGCAATGAACAGTGACTCAGACTGTGTTTAATATAGTCAACGATAGACAGCGAACTGTGAGGGGTATTTTTAAATCCATGTTGAAGTTTTTCATCAAGACAGAATTTCATATGAAATTTCTTGCCTTACTGCTTGAGACAGAGCTGAAGTTGTGCTCTTACCTGTATTTACCTGTGGGAAGAGCAAATATCTTTAGCCATCAGGTTTGTAGAGGCTGCCAGCCACCATCGCTTCACCATGGGGGCTGAGAGAGAATCACTTGCCATGTCCTCCTTTTTTTTCCAGGTACTTTATGTTCTTAAGAAAGCACTGGGCAAGGCTTGGTTTGACACTTTGTAGATTTAACTAGAAGTCTATAAATGTAGCAAGAACCTTGTTTTGTTCCTGGAAGTATTTTTGAGTTGGGAAAAAAACCCTCTCTGGGACTGAATGCCAGGTTACAAATGAAATGTTCTGTAAGAATGAGAACATGCAAAGGAAGGAGAAGCCTTTAAAAAGCTGATTTAGTGTTATTTCTTCTTTCTTTTCAAAATGCAGAAGCAGCTTGCGGTGCTCAGAAGGTCTTGGAATCTGTTTTTCATGTATTTATACAGCAGTGGAGATTAATACATTGCTTTGTTTTTTAATGAAGTGAATCTTGGAACTGGATTTGAACATTTACTGCAAACTTTTTTATTTAAATGCTTTCTTATTTATGGTGCCACGCTTGGAATGTTATACATAGCATTATCTAACTATGAACTCTTACAACAAGATGGATTTTAGGATTAAATAAATTGTGAGTATTCCTTTTAAATTGCTGGAGCCAAAAAGGTTAGGAGTGTTAGATTATCCAGCTGCAGCCATTCACCCCGCATAGCCCAGTGGCATGTTACAGGGGCTGTGGTGGCTGAGCAGGAGGTAAGAAGTCGCTGGAAGCAGCAATTGGATGTGGAGCTTGAATTGCACATCCTCTACTTACCACATAGGGTAGGTGACCAAACTATTTCATGAGCAGCAGGCAGAGAGAGGGAATGGTGGCCTTGATTCAGCACAATATAAGCTCCGTGCTAGGCATATATTTATTGTCCTTTGAAGTCAGTCAGATTTGAACCTTTTGTGCTTTGCTAAGCTGTGGTCAGTATGCCAAGTTACTTTTTTGCATTGCC
The DNA here is from genome assembly GCA_013401275.1 of Pandion haliaetus. Lineage (NCBI taxonomy): Eukaryota > Metazoa > Chordata > Aves > Accipitriformes > Pandionidae > Pandion > Pandion haliaetus. The sequence continues at coordinate 8,730 of VYZV01025761.1, forward strand.
AGGTTAGAACCAGCTTTATAAGATAGTGTAACGTGCTAACGCAAGTGATTATTCCAGGAGCTGTTTGAGAGGTGGCATGTTTCCATTGTGTGACTGGTCACAGTTATCTTTTTAGTGCAGAAAAATAGATGTTTTCTCTTTTCATCAACTGCAATATAGCAAATACAGAACTCAGTCATGTAGAAGTGTTGTGTAAAAGTGCACATTTAAGTCGTCTGGATTCAGCTGCCCATCACACCTGTGTGTTCCCACTTCTGCTTTTGGAAACCAGTTATGAGTCCAGGCCAAACCCTGTCCCTTTTAAGTAAGTGGGGACTGACTTTAGTGGGAGCTGAATTTGTCTCCCCTCTCAAGCAGGTTATTGCTTTGAAACTTTATGCTTGAAACTGGAGAGTTTTATGAGCCTGATATTGTCTTTGAGCCAACACTAATCTTTTAGTCGAGCAAGGAAGAGTCATGTTTTTAAATCCAAAGATTAAACACTTCCTTACTGCTGTCATACCTGTTTCCACTGAAGAGTGTTAATTGCATGAAGAGTTGCTACCATTTACAGTCAGCTTTTCCTTGGAACAAGTCATCTTCTGTACACTCCTCTCCAGCTGCCACTAAAGTGTGTTCTTGGGTGATTAAGTCTTATGCAAACAAACTGTTGACTGGGTGATCATTTCCTTACCTGATCTCTCATATTCACGTGTTATTCTCCTGTCTGCTGCATAGTGTGCAGCAGTTTACTCCATATTCAGGTTTTTGAAGACAAAAATGAAATTTCCTATCCTTCATTTCTGCATATGTCTAGGGTGTAAGATTCAACCTCTTTGTTGCCAGGAACTTTGTTCATTAATGCTGATGAGTCAATGAAGTGCTTTAGTCCCACCATCGGGTTTTAATTTCATTCAGTGATTTGGCTGGATGAAATGATTGTCACAGTTACTCAGGTCAGTACGACTTGGTTGTACCTGCAGGCAGGGATTTTCTGGTCACAAAGTAGTCAGGCAAAGATATATGATTTATCTTATTTTATTGACTTCAGATACAGCAGAAATTAATGTCAGCTTAAACGTCATTGTTGAGTAAGGCTTTTGTGTTAATTGGAAAGGAAAGAACAGGAAGAGGGAGGACAGTAAATAATGAGTTGCTCAGTTCCACAGAAATGACAACAAGAGATATGAATTTTCATAAGAGAACTAGCAGAAGGAGGAGAAGGTATCAGGTGAACCTGTCTTACGTCAGTGGATAAATTGGGTATGCTTCAGCAAAATGGGCAGTGGGAACAAGTGATACTGTGACTTTCTGGTCTGTTCTGTAGATTTGAACAGTAATGTGACTGTTTTGTCTGAGATTACCTGTAAAAATGAGAGGACACGATACTTGTGACAGGCCTTTGGTCTGACCGCCAGGGTTGGTATTTTGCAAAGATCAGAAACACTGTCAGGCAGTGTGACTGGGTAGCAAGAGATGGGAATGAGGAATCATACCTAAAGAGTAAAAGGTGAGGAGCAGGAGAATGGGAACAGCAATAAAGCCTAGAGGCTGAAATGGGGAAAAGAACAGGGAGCGAGGGCATGTGGAACAGCCCCAAGCAGTGAGTGGGAGTGCCTCACAGAGCAGAGGGATGGGCAAAGCCCCACCAGGTCCACAGCCCTCTGGGAGAGTGGCTGTGCCCAGGTGGCCAAGTGTGTCTTGCTTGCCTGAGAGGAGCCTGGTGAGAGCAACCCTTGGCAAGGGGCCCACTGTGACTTGATTGTCCAGCTGCAGCTGAAGAGGATTCTGATACCCTCCAAAGATACCTGGGAGCTTGTTGGCTGAGATTCCTTCTCCAGAAATGAGACGGTATCACTTAAAGATGCGTTTTGTGCTGTTGTGTGAATGTCTTTCACAGAAGAGTAGGAGAAGCGGTTGGAATACTGTCTTTTGGAGTAGGCTTGCTGCAAGCAAATTACAGACCATGAGTAATGAATGTATTTTGACAGCAGAGCTTTTGATTTTACAACACATTCATAACACCTTGGAGCACTTAGTACCTTGTTAGCCCAATTAGCATACGCTAAAACTGCCAAAGCACGAACAGTTATTAATCACATGCCAAACTGTCCAAGATCATGCTTTGTTATTACTGCCGAGGCAGCTAAGAGTAGCTTGGGAAAGAAGCATCTTTAAATGTCTAAATGCACAGGCAATTGATTACAGTAAAGCCAACGAATACTGAATCAGAAATTGATACAATAAAACAAGCCATCATATCATAGATTGTCTTGCCTCATAGGCAGTGGAAGAGCTACAGTAGTGTATAAGTGGAAGTTGCTTATCCTGAAGCTGTAAAAAGAGCCCTAAATGATTTGTGCTGAGCAATCGCTGATAGTACTGTTCCATCCCTTAGGCTGTGCAGGTTGTTTCTAGCATGTCACAGAAAAAGGAAGCGTTAGCGAAACATGACTGCAGTTTGCAAGCAGACGTGTGCCTATGCTTGCGCTTGTATTGAGCAACTTCAGATTATACCCATCGTGAGTCATTTTCAGTCTCTAGGGTTCACAGCTAACGTTAAAGTACAGTTCAGCTGTCAGGCACAGGTGATCCTTGACCTCTGTTGCAAGACAGTTTTTAAAGGCGTTAATGTAATGGGACCATTTGGTCCTGTGCAGAAGGAATGGGACAAGGGATCTGTGTCACAAATAAGCTGCATTAGCATGTCCATTGGGGAGTTGCTTTCCAGTTTCTGTTCAAGGCCCCATAGCAGAGCCTCTTATGCTAGAAGAATTGTCTAACCTACAATAGTCAAAACTGATATGGTTTTTAATGACATAGTAATGTGTATCTATGTTCCTGCATGAGATATAAATAATACAAAAGATCCTGAGAAACCTTCAGAAATTGCATTTGACCTAAAAATGAAAACAGTAAGAGGATTCAAAAGTGTCAAATCATTCCACTTCACCTGTGACTTGATGAAGAGATTGCAGTTCCCAAAATCTGCTACTTTCCATTTTTAGTTAATACAACGGAATTGCAAACCTGGTATATTGACTCCAGGAATAACAATGAAACTATAAATAAAGAGCATGAGTTAACGATGGATTAAATCTGGTTCATGTAAGCAGTGCCAGTTAGCACCTGTTTACAGAAAATAAAATTAAACTAGCTTGGTATTTTTTTTCTGAGGTTATAATTCAGCTAATAGAGGAAATAGTGTCTCAGGGATAGACTTTTGTGGGCATTTGATTTGGGCCACATGATATTTTTACTAACAGAGCAGAACAATAGAAAATAAACTTGACATATTAAATGGATCGAGACCTGGCTAGCTGACAGATATAGATATAAATAGAATTATTATTGGGCAGGCAAGTTTGTAGAGAAATCCTGAAGATATTTGTCCTTACCCTTGTGATAGGAGAAAGTTTTTAACTTAATTTTCTAAGAAAACAAGGTTTTCTTTCAGGTTTTCCACATCTCTCTGTGCTCTGCTTTCTATTAACTTCTGTACCCATTGGACAAATTTCAAGGAAATTGACAGAAGCTTCTGATCTCAAAAATAATTTCTATGGAGATCAGCATAAGGACAGGGAGTGAGACCCAGAAGCTGCTCTAATTAGGAGAAATGCAGTAGTATGAACACATGGATTTATGGGGACACACATTACTAGAGAATCCACATGGCTGAGAGACCTCATAGATGCTTGACCCTCAGAAAAAGTTTCCACTGTAGCTGAAGACTGACCACACAGCCCAGATCTCTGGGGAGCTGGCCTGCACTGGTTCTGCTCCATGGGGAATACTACTTATCCCTGAGAAGCTGAAAAACTGAAAGTATGCCACTAACACCTGCAGCTGAGTGAGCAGTCAGGAGCAAAAAGAACAGCCTGCTGATCCAAATAGCTTGGTAACCTTGGCTTAGGTATACAGGGCAAGCCCTGATACATGCAGATCTCATTGTCATGGAGGGAAGACTATCAGCCGCTCTTGTAGGTGCAGTAGTTAGCAATGATTTGAGGAGACTGGTGATTTCACCAAAGTTGTGATGGCTTTTGCCTTGCTAGAAATGTGCTAATCCAAACTGCATGTTTCTTGCCTGCATGTTTCTTGCAAAAAATAACCATTAGTTCAAATGCAAGCTTGTACTTGGTCTCATGAAAAAATGACTGGCACTATCCCTGTTTCCAAGACACAGAAGGGATACAGGAGAGTGAAGCAGTTCAGGTTAAACATTGGAGAAGAAGCAGAGTTGGAGTTAAAACCAAGATCATCTATGTCCCAGGCAGTGACCTTCTGCCATTATTTTAGCTTCCATATCTGTATGTTCCCATCTTTAAGCAGCAAATCAAGCCATGTGAACATAAAAAAAGCACCTTCCTTAGATGAAAGTTCGTAACAGCTTGAGGTACTCAGCACTCTTGAGACATAATTATGCTCTGCTCTGTTGCTAACTCTAAGATTTTAATTATTTTGAAAACACATCTGTAACAGCATATACCAGAGCAACAGGGTAACAATAACAATAAAGTTGTGTTGTGTTCTTAGTATAAACTCTTTGGTTTGGGGTTTACAATTTATGTGTTCTGGAACTGGATTATTGCCTCATAAAACAACGCAGCAGCCTTTTCTCATTTAGTTAGCCATCCATTTTTATTAGGGTGCTCTATAGAATGCCTGCAATAATATTATAAAGGTGCAGAAGGTTCATTATTTCACAACAAGCGGCTAGCCAAGACCATTATTATTTTTACAACAGCCGGGCTTGCTATTGAAATATAGTTTTGATTATAACCTTTTTTTCCTCCTCCCTCTTTCCCTTTACGAAAAGCAGAGATGTGCAATTGTTCCTCTTCAGACTGCTTTTCCACTGCCTCACAAATATGTCATTTTCAGTGAAATGGATGGATTATAATGGGAACAGATCAGTGATAATGCATTACTGGAATACAGCCATCCCCAAGAGAGCTTATAATAATATCCAGTCTTTCTAAGCTTTAAAATCTGCAGTTTGGACAGCCTATAGCTCTAATATGGAATCTAGTTCTGAATTTTCCTTGCTCTTACAATTCTTTGATGCTCAATTATTGTTTGGGTTCTCCCTTCCCCATCACGTTGCCATGACAACTGCCTTGCATAAAATCCAGCACTCAGACAATACAGCCATTGCTTTAGAGAGGGGCTCCAGGCTCATAAAAGTTGAAATTGTTGCTCAAAGAGATTACTGAAGATTAATGACTCTGCTCTGAGCACCGCAGAACAAATTTCTGAAAATCATGGTAATTAAATAAAAAATACATGCAGGCGATGTGTTCTCCAAGTCAGGAGTGTTGACACCTGCTGGGAGAGGTGGAGTTACTGTAAATCTGTAGTGAAACCATCGGTGGATATTATTCCTGCATATAGTTTCTTTATGCCAAATAGCTACACTGTTTAATTAGCTGTAGTGGTTTTCCTTTGCCTGTTTTTTGGTAGTAAATTGAACATACTGACCGGGGCTTGCCACTGGGGCTGGAGCGCGTTGGCTTGTCCCAGGCTGTTGCTGTGTGCCGTGCTCGTTCTGCCTAATGGCCCCGTTGATGAGACCAGTGCTCCGTTTCCTGCCACCGGCCTGTCGTAATTTTGTGGGCACGTTACTGGTCGTAAGGAAGATGAATACAGAGCTGCAAATTGCTTGTGCTGAATCATAAAACAGGACTTGTTTCATGAGCCCATTAAGCACATGCCCCTAACGTTAAGCATATGCTGTGCTCTGCTCAATAGGAACAGAGTTAGCACTGGCTTGAGGTTAAGTGTATGTTTTTAAGTCCTGTGCTGGTTTGAAGGTCTTAAGAGTTGTGAACCTCACTGGGACAATGAATTAAATATGTTGATTAGATTTGCAATAGTGTTAGCTATTTTCATATTTGGTATTAACATCTTTAACATTACTTGCTATGTTAGTTGTAACCAGCTGTCATGCAGTAGGATTTAAAATTATCTTAATGGGAGTCAAAGAAAGGCATTTTGTCTTCCCCAAAGACAATAGTACGCAGTTGGTTTAGAGTTTGCCTACCTCTGAAGGTGAGCAGTACTCCTCGGGATAGGCTCCAAAATCACATCTGTTCAAGAGCAGTATATTACAACCTTATGTTACTAAAATCAGAAGAAACGTGTACTACGAAAAGCCTAGCTTAGGAAAAGATCTCGTGTATTCTAAGGGGATAAAAATATTAACTCAAACCAGGTGCATGAAGGCTGGAGCCTTCTTTGTTCACTACAGAGGTCTTTCAAAATCTGTTTCATATTGGGGCCCTCTGCCACATAAGATCTCTGTTTGTGCCCATTGAGAAGCCTGCAGGTACAAGGAATTGTATGTTAACTTCCTCAAATCAGAAGCTTAGCCATCTGTTTCAGTTAATTAGTTAGCCTTTGGCTGAAGTTTAATCATTGTATGAACGAGAGGTAAGGGAATCAGTAGGCCTAAAGAGTTCACAGGGACTATGCTCATGAGATTGAATTTAGCATCAGGCCCCAGTGCTTAAATAAAGGGCAAATTTCCATTGCTGCACAGGGCAAAATCCCTGCCAGGGCCAGTGTGGCAGTAAGGCTGGTGGGGATGCACAGCTGTAGTGAAACATACTTTATTGCTCCTTGAAGATTCTTTGGTTTTGTTTCCATATCCAGGACCTGATCCTCTTTGAAACTGCTAGGTTCTCCCTTGGTGCAGTGAGAATAGCGATGATAATAATAAATAAATTTGGACCTGCGAATTTGCTAACCTGGTGTTCGTGGCCAAACTAGTCCGGCCTTCTCCTGCTTGTGGTGAGCTGTAGGCCTCAGGTACATTGTAGCAGAAACCTAAGAAGTGTTCAGGCAGCTGGGCCAGCTTTTTCCATTGGGGTTATTTTGTGTCAATTGCTGCAAATTAGACACATATAAAATTTATAATGTGTGGGTGCCTGTGCACAGAAATTTAGCTTCCTCAGTATTTACAGAATGTAAAACAGTCCTCCTTGTTTAAGGCTGGGATGAACATTTCTGTCACATTAGGAAGGCAACTTTATTTCATTCTGGAGCTGCTATTTAAATACTACAGGATCTCTTTTTAATCTTAGGCAAAGTTCAAAACGAGCTGTTTCAAACATCTGCTAACTATTATGGGCCATGTCTGCTAGTAGAAGTAATAAATTACAACCAAGAAGAGAATCAAATGTCTTAATAGTGTTTTTGTTCATTGCTTCAAAGTTTGTCCCCTTTCAGTGTTATCTGTTCTCTTTCTTAGCATGGTAGTCAACATGCCTGCAAAGAAGATTGTGCTATGGGTGAGGTGGGTGGGATCGCAGTAGGATGAGGGTGACACCCTCTATTTTAAGTTGGGGGAAAAACAACAAACAACTTGGTTTCTCTTTGTCAGAGCAGAGAGAAATCTAAATCAATCACAAAAACGCACCCTCTGCGCTACGTGCCAAAAACAAGATGGGTGGTTCTAGTAGAATATGGGAGAGAGGGCATTTCAGTTTCCTCCAAAGGGGAGATAACAGATCAGCTTTCTCGTTTGTCATGGAAACCTTTTGTCAACCCAGCAACAATGACGTCAAGGTGCCAGTGGCATAGGGACAGGGTTAGTTAATGTAGCACACACCTGTTGAACTGCCAGAGGGGAAGGTATGTTGGCTTTTACATTTTCCATCCCTGATTCTAAACAACTTTGGGTGAAGGTTTAGAAAGTGTTATTCAAGTCCCAGGGCAGTTTTCCTGAGCTGTAGCGGATTCATACTCTGAGCGGGTGATGCTGGAGCTTTCACTCACGAATAAATCCAGCTAAGAGGCATTTGCTTAAGCAGTGCCATTCTACAAACCCTGCTATTTTGGGTGTCCTTTTGGAGGGTGGTGAGAGCAGACTTGTACCTTGAAAGAAGAGCACCAAATTCCTTCAGTGTGTTTGCTTTGCTTGAGAGTAAGGTTTTGTTAGTGTTTACCAAAAAAGCTTTTTAGAAAAACTTCTATAAAAAGGGAAAACCAAACCTATATTTATTACACAACATCTATAGCTGTAGATGTATAGCAATAAGCTGTAGCCCTTTTTTTTAATGACTGTTTTCCTGCCAATTTTTTACTGTAATGCTTTTGTGTTTAGTGTTGTTGACTGGCTACTTTTTCTTTTTGTAAAGTGAGATTAGATCACTTTTTCACTTCACTCAGTGTTGCTTTTGTGACTACCTTCCCATTTTTAGTAATTAAAAAATGCTTTAAAAAATGTTCTAAAAATTCCTTTAAAAATAAGCTTACTTATTTTCACAAGAAAAATGTGTTAGCAGGGAAAGCAGTTAATTTTTGCTGGACTGTTCATGTTTACTAGCAAAATCATAGGTGATCTGTTTGCAGAAGACTTTGAATCACTTAAAGAATTGCACTGTGTCAATAGTTGATGCAGTTTCTGTTACCATGGCTAAAACATGAATTTAGATGAGTTACATTTCTTGTCTATGGTACTACATGATAATTCTAGTAAATTAAAGTGTGCCCTTGTTATTGCTAAGCATTATGCATGAAACTGAATATTCCCTATCATATAGTTTTTAAGAGGAGAAGAAAAGCCTATGATACAGATAATGATTTAAATTATATTGGGTTGCAAAGTCGAACTAAGGCTGAGAAAAAGAATACCATAAAATGATGTCCAGTGATCAGAAAAGGAAAATGGAGTCAGCCAATGTAAATGATATTTACTATGCAAATAGAAACCAAATGTATGTAGTGGAGCCAATGAGTTGTAGAAATCTTTGCAAGAGAGAACCATCTGGGACTGTAATTTTCCAAATAGCCAATGAATTAAGATAAGTGTTCATTGATAACCCATGGTATCCTAATAGAGATGGATGATGTCAAATGGCTGCCAAGTTTCAACAAGGTAGAAAAAATAAAACTGGGTAATAAACATTTTGTTTTCTGTAGAAGATGAAATTGTCCTTCATATGGAAGAAATAAGATTTAGCTATATTAGTACTGTTGCCATTGTGGTCGGTATGCATAAATACTCTGGAAATACCTATGAAGAACTATAATTCTCTTCGGCTTCAGTTTGGAAAACGTTGTACACTCCTCTGCTTCTCTTTTTAAACTCCTTACTGGTGATTTCATCCTGACAGAAAGATATTTTGTGTGATCTAAAGTCTCTGTAGTATCATTTAATTTTATTTGGGACTTTGTGGCTGGAAGACAAGAAAAAGGCTTTGTAGACATTCTTGAAATGAGACTCAGAGTTCTTGCTACCACTGTTAGGGAAACCAAGACATGGCAAAATCTATGGTCTAGTTTTGAAGGTGCTCTTTTTGCCTTCATCATCAATACCCATGAGACATGACTGTGGTCTCTAATGATATTGCGATGTGCTTGGTGTAATGCAGAGAAAATAAGTAGAGAGTGGGGAATGGAACCAAGTGTTTCATTTCTCAGTGACCCACATCCCTCTCTCCAGACATAAAATAGCATCCCACCCCATAAGATACTGCAGAATCATGTGATCAAACGGTCTCACCACATACTTAAATGCTTCTCCATTTTTATGGGCTGCTTCTTGTTTTGTCCTGATTGCAAGTACTCACATCAGTCCTGACTCACAAAAGAGCACAATTTACGATTTAAGTCCTATTGACTTTTACTGAGCTTGTGCATACATGTGGATGCTCTCCTGAATTAGACCTATAGTTTGTGCCTCTTGCATCAAACTCTCTAAATTCAGGGGGGGGCATGAAAGAGACATTTGTTAGGGTACTGAAATGTCCATTTGCCCCTCTACTTTTCTTTCAAGCTTCCTGTGCCAAACTGTCTCTTCAAATTCTGCAATTTGGGGATTTTTAAAAAAAAGGAGAAAATTTTTGACAGAAAAAACATTTTCTGGATTTTTTTCTCAGTCATTGTCTTTTGTTTAAAGCCTGTCTAGCTGCAAAGTGGATGGAAAGGCTGTACTGCTCCAGCTGACAGAGCACTCTTCACTTTTTCAAGACCAGCAGGCTCCAGGAGTTTTTGAAAACATCCAGGATTTGGCTATTTTGATTGATATCGACACTCTCCAATATTAGGCATAGAAAGCAGGTTGCCTGCAACCCCAGGGAAGGAGCCTGTCTCAGAGGAGTGCCACGTCTCCTGCTCCCCATCCCCAACAGCCACAGCCCAGCTCTCCAGGTACAGGAACCGCAACCATCCCCTGCTGCCCCTGCCCTCTGCGGAGAGCATCCCGGCTTCCCCAGCAGGAGCAGGGCAATGGGGCAGGCTGTCTCAGGGGAGCCCAGGAGCTTCTCAGCACAGGAGGGGAGGAGATAGCTTGCTGCTGCAGCTGGGCAGTGCTACGGTGGTGGCCAAAAACCTCTGTCTGTCTGCCAAGAATGAGCCTGCCTCTGAATGCTGTTTCCCCTGGGTTCCTCTTTTCTGCAGGGACTTTTCAGACTCATGTTTCAGACTCTCTGCTTTTTTTCCCATGCCTCAATGGTGCATGTTACTGACAAAAATACCTTTGATAGAGGGGAGAGGCAAATTCATTTATCTGCACCTGGGGTCAATCCAGACATTAGTTATGGTACAATATGGAGCAGTGTGATAAAGAATCCCTTTTTTTGCTGGAGGGACAGAAAGGGCAAACAGAAAGAAGGAAACAACGCAGGCTGTGGTAAGTTATGTACAGTGACCTTAATAGGGTCATTACTTGCTAAGGCCTTGTATGCGAACCCTGAGAAGGAAAGATGTTTTACATTGTTTTCTCATCGTTTTCTTGCAGAAATTTATCATTGAAAGAGCCACCAGCTCAAAACTAAAGTGTTATGTGTGGTGGTGCAACAGTAACATCCCTTTTCACGTAGTAAAGGCTAAGTTCATTCTCTTTTAGTTCAAGCATGTTTTCCCTCCACTTAGGATTCATTCTGGCAACAAGAGCATTTCAGCAGTTTTTTCTTTAGATCGGGTAGGCGTTAATGAAGTTTGAATGCACAGCTCTGCTACTGTTATTGCCTGGGATAGAGGAAATTGCTTTCTTATTATTTATCATTATCATACTTGTCAAAAATGTGCTTGCATTTTATGAAAGGAAGCAGATGCTTATGCCAAAAATCTTACAGCATAGATGAAGAAATAATGAATTAGTGAAATGGAATTTATTAAGAGAACACAATTCTGTGACTGGAAAAGGAGATATTCAGCCAAGGAAGTGTCCTTTTGGCTATTCAGTTTAAGTAGTTGTGTTAATATGATGTTAATAGCATACAAACACAAGTATAGCAGGCAGGCTGTGGATGTTAAGAGTAATAGTAAGTTGAGTTTAAGAAAGTCCAGGAAAAGTTAATAATTTCTTTCTTCATTTTAGGATTCTTCAGTCTGCAGTTTGAGAAACTTTATCTCAAAGTGAAGTAAGGTTTTGTATGGGAATTGCTCTGTTTCATTACAAGTGCTGATCAGCACTGAGGGCTGTTTATCGACCTGGTTAGTTGCCACTCCTGGTATTCACCATCTTCTTTTGTCCACCCCGAGGCCCCTGTTTTGTCATCTGTCCTCCATCTCTGCAGGCCCAGTTCTGCTGCAGCCCTATGCTTTTCCAATGTCTCTATCCTTCCATGCGTGGACTCCCACTGTCCCTCTTGTCTGCAGCTAGGATGCCATGAAATCCCTTGCTATTCCAGCTAAAACAAAGCAAGTCAGGTCCACTGCCAAACTCTATGGATTCACTGTCTTTCTGCAGTAGAATTTCTTACACAGTTTATCTTGATTTCCCACTTACTAGCAAAAAACAAATGTAGTTCCCCATACCACATATCTTTATATCTGCCAATTAAGGATAAGATAGGGATTTAGCCTATGATTTTTGAAAGAAACCTAAAGGAAGTAAGTGTTCATTTCACACTGAACTTCACTGACTTCAGACTCTACCCCTCCTCTGTAGCTCTGAAATCCCCAGCAGTATCTCCCTAATTGAGCTGCCCTGAACGCATCTTCCACATGGCTTTAGAGATGCACTGGATATGGTAATGTCAAACATTAACTGCACTTGGATATCATGCTGAAAATTTTACACTCGACTACCAAAATCTTCTGTTTATCCTGCACACTGTTGCACTTCACATTGTCAAATACCCTGAGGATGTTTTAAGCTCAGTTCATATCACCTTCCTCTGCATGTGTTATATCCAAAAGAGAAATGTGGGTTTGGGGAACAAAAGAACACATGCATGAGTGTTGTGGGTAAACATAGACATCTGTCTTTGAAAATTGAGGCCTCAGTATTGATTGAACTGAGTCTAGCAAGAACAGAAATGAACATATTCGTCTGGGAACCATTTACATGTAACAGTGATTGCACAGGCCAGAGTATTTTACCTGAAGTGTCTTCAGTGAGAGAAATGAAGCAAGAGCTGGGAATGTGCTTATCAATAGACCTTATTATTCTGCTCATCCTTTGATAAATGAACATAGCAAGTTCTTTCAGGCTTCTCTCAATCTTCTACTTGTTTGTGCTGGACTTCATTGATCCGTATTTAGCCCTCCCTGATAATGTGACATGACAGCAAATGTAAATGGCGAAGTCAATGAGCATTTCCTTTCAGTTGAAACAAAGCAAGTCAGATCAACTATCAAACTCTTTGGATTTATATTCTTGTTTGAAATAGAATTTATCTTGTTAGAAACTAAAACAAAACACAGAAAAAAAAAGTGTGCAAACATTTTTTGTTGTTGTACTTAAAGAAGAAAATGTTATGGGAGGAGTGTCCTCTGGGCATGCTCCAGTTGACTCTATCAAACAGAGAGGCCAAGAATGATAAAATTCAAAACCTGCAGCTGCTGGTTCCTTTGGGAGTCACATTACAGTAGTACAAGCAACAGCCTTTCATTTTAAAGGGGAAAGCATATGACTGCAGCCAAAGGCCTTTCAACACTATTCTAGGTAAGCTGATCTGCATAAAGGCCATTGTAATCTCTTGTGCTGCTCAGGTTTTAGGCAATATTTTCATTTCATAATGCTGTTTCTGTGTCCACTGAAAACATCTGCTTAGATGTGCCAGGCTCGATTGTGCACCCTGTTACATCACTTGGCAAATGAGGTCACCTCAAGTAAATAGCAGTATTATGGAGAGAAGAATGAAAGCCCCAGGATTTAACTGTTAGGACTCAAGCTGCAACCCGTCATGATGGCCAAAGATCATGCAGCAATACTGAAAAGGCTTGGTGGGTGCCGTGGACAAGGCAAGCCATAGGGAAGATTCAAACACAAATAATCATCTCCCTCAAGATCCTTTTTCCATAGTGCCAAACACTGACTGAGAGTATGGGCATACAGCAGTTTTGCAAACTCTCCTGCTCAAAGTGGGCATTACTTCAAGCAGAGTTCACCCATGCAGCCTATTTGCAGCAGCAGTGGCCTGTTTTTATATGGTGATTAATGGGAACACAGAGCTGGAGCATATCATTAGGATGAGACTTTAATATAACAGCCAGTAAACTCCAGGCATTAGAGAAGACAGCTTGGAAGAGAGGGAGAAGGGTCTGTGGGGTTTCCTGGCTGCCTCCAACTGCTATCAGACTAACTGCAACCACCTCACCCAAACACTGTCCAGAGTTTACATTGCAGCACCAGCCTCTTAAAGTGGGATTTAAATTTAAGAGAAGCATTATTACTCTCAACTGATGAAAATTCACGGACCGCATTGTGTGCCATAGACATAGGCACTAGATGGCCAGGCTGTGCTGAGCCCAGCCACGTACCCAATGCAATGCCATCGGCCATCACACGTTCATTCAGCCTGAAGCCTGCCTGGCACCCAACACAATCTAACAGTCATGTCAGTAACGTGCCCTGATTTTTCTAGTATATACTAAAGCCCTCTGAAGATTCCCGCTCTGCAGTGTGACGCCTGCAAGGAGAAAAGGGGCAGGAAAACATGCCAGCTGGGGCCAGGTCTTCCTTCAGCAGCTTGGAGATGAACACCACTCACTGTCAACATTCCTCCCGATGGGTTTTCTGTCATCTCAAATCTGCATTTCCCTTTATGCTCTATTAGACCAAACTACTACTGAAAATCATTAAAAGCAACTTATCCAAATCCACCTTTGAGTTAATTTTGGGCCTGAGGCCCTGATTTATAGTAACGGGACCTAGGGACCCACAATAAAAAAGAAAAATAGCAGCTATTAAATCTGAAAAAGGAAACGACTTGGAAAAGGAGAGGGATGCCAAGCTAGCCTCTCTAGCAATGGCAGAGGGAAGTTAGACTTACAGGACCATATGGCTTAGACATAGTTTGAATAATCTCCTCCAATTAAAAATAAAGCCAGTTTTATATAAAACATCTGTTCTGTGAATTCAACAATTTGGGAAAAAAAAACCATCAGGGGATACTTTAAATCCTTCATCATGTTTTTGATTTCTCTGTTCAGATCTTTACCCATTTTGAGGAGCTAATATCCCTGAAGGAGGAGTGTTGTGGTTTCCTATGATGCTACCAAGCATCAGGGCAGGCTTCCAGCCTTCATTGTTAAGGTTTGTGTGTTTTAGGAGAATCCAGAGCACCTGAGGCAGGTCAGTGAAGATCAGCAGAGTGTCTGCGATGAACGGGCATCACTGGAGCTGGGCTGGGCTGAGGCACAGGAAGGCAGATCCTCCCATCAGCCCTGTGCGCTGCTCCCATAACAGTGCCGGGAGCTGGGCATGACTGTCCAGTGGGGAGGGTATCTATCTAATGTAATCAGGCTTATATGTATCTAAAACACAGGGGTACTTAGCCACTAAATCTTGATCCCTGCATGCTAGCAGAGGTAAAGACAGTACAAGATTATCCCTTTGCTGCCTTTGCACACTCGCTTCTTACAGCAGGACCATAGCAGGAAAACACAGCTTTGAAGCAATCTACAACTGCTTCTCTTGGAAATGTCTGCTTTTTATGTGACAAGGCAGGGGATACCTGTTGCAGGTATTGTTTGAAATTACATCACTTTGCGTGACTCCATTGGCAGTGTAACCGTGCAGACAGCAACATACCTGTCTCAAATAATTATCTAGGTTATAAAGGAAGTGTAATCTGGGGATATGTGTATTAAGCAAATTTGATCCAGCACACAAACTGAGATTTGCTTTGTTCTGAAGCATCCCTAGGGTGATCTTATTGTGCTTTTCCTCTGAATATCATTTGCTTCTTTCTCAAGAGGACATCAGTCTGAGCTATTTCCTCTAGTTGTTGTGAGCTGTTGTTCCTAGTTCTTCAGGTAACTGTTTTTATTTCAGTGTCATTAAAAAGCAGAGGTGGCTAATCAGGGACCTGTAGATCCTAATCATTCCCTGGTGTTGACATCAGGGAAGCTGTAGGTTCTCTGCTGACAAGCAAATAGTGAGGGTCATAGTCAGCTGGGAACACCGTCTGACAGGGGAACAGGGCTGCTGGAAGATTATTGATACCTTCCTTCTCAAAACTCTGTCTGGGGCAGAATGCCGTGGTTAAATAAAGAGATGTGGATGGTGCCCACCCTTTGCCCTTGCAGAGTGTGCTTGTCCCTTGTCTTTCTAAAGCTTCTGTTGGACTTGAATTCACCTTCTGCAATGGTACCAGGTATGTGATGCAGACAACTGGCTGTCTATTTTAAACTCATCAGCTGTGTAGAGCTTTTACTGTGCACACTTTGCCTATGCTGTTTGTACATGGGGATGTTTCACAAAGTTCCTGCAGAGAATACATGATCAGATTTTGTGTACTTGTTAGCAGTCTTGGGAGTTGATGTCTGATGAATTATCTGTTGACTGAAACCCTTGACCTCTCGGGTCAAGGTTGTTCGCTTTGCTCAGATGGTACTGGACATACAAAAGAAAGCAACTAGTCAGTGCTTCCTGATTTCAGCCTATCCTTGTGCTTTTATTAACCCTGGCTGAATACCTTGGAGGGTTTCGGCCATCTGCCTTTCTCACCTTCTGCAACACTGGTAGCAAAGGGGTTTGGAGCCAGTTGTGCCAGCTCTGTGTCTCTGAGGAAACACAGATTATATCTGCTCCGTTTTGTGCTTCTCTGGGGAAGGGAAAGGAATGGAATTTGGGTACCAGCTCTCTGAGCCAAATGCCATGAGAAAACCTTCAGTCTTATAGGACCAAATACAGACTGATACGCTGGTTCAGTTTGTTGGGTGAAACAAAGTCAGTCTGGTCATCTTTATCTTCAAAAGCATTTTTTATAGTTGTATGTGCTGTTTAATTTGTGTCTACTTTAGTCTTACTTTCTGGAAAAAAGGCTCCAGAAATAGTTCAGACGCTCCATTCAAGCTGTTTCGCAGATGTCAGCATATGCTGGAGTCCAAAATCCAGCACAATCGGGATATGGTTGTCTAGTAGGGACACCAGCAAGAGATGCTGGACAGGAAAGGTATATGCTATTTGAGACCATAACACCAGATTTCCTTTCCATTAGCATATTTATATGTCCCACGTGCCATCTCTGTCTCTTCTTCCTGCTGTGGAATAACTTAGTGTGTCTTGATTTATAGAATGCTGCACATCCAGATACCTCTGTTGTTATCTCCTCACTGAGAGAAGCAAAGCTGGTACATTTGGGCTACAGGGTTGTCACCGTGATCCCAGCTGTGTGTTTGATTGCTTAAATATAAAGAGACTGCTTGGTGAAGCTTAGGCAGTGTTTCTCTTTGTTTGGTCAGACAAAATGGACAGGGTGTGAAGCACTGAATCCATCTTAGTGGAAGGTGGGTAGAGGGGCCTGAGGACCAAGAAAGACTCAGAGATAAGCCAGGTATTCTCCACTGAATTTCCGATTCTGTACTCAATCTGGAGCAATTCTGCTGACCATAATAGGTTATCTCTGGTTCAGCTCATAGCTCCTGAAATACAGTCCCTCCCCATAGAAACACCTCCGTACTGATGCAATGAAGCATTCACCAGAATTGCCAGAGCTCTCAGCTGAGCATCCGTTACAGCTGTAGAGGCTTTAGAGGGAGGAACATAGGTGACTCAGTGTTCACACTCCAAACAGAGCCTGTTACAAAGTAAGAAAACTAAAGCAATTCTCTAGTACTGAAATTCCTCGGAGGCTTCTTCTGAATTTGCTCTCTCCCTCAACCTCCCAGTAAAAAGAAAATCTCTACAAAATTACAGAAATTTTCACAAATAACTCCGCAGGGGATAAGATTTCTTGTGCCTGTCCCTCAGCTAGAGTGACAGCTCCTGGATCTATTTCAGTGCAGACAGAATCAACGTCTGAGTGGTCTTATTCACTTTTTTTAATCTCTTGATAAGAATGCAAATGCCATTCTTGTTCCCATTGCCTCTCTCACCCTCTTGAAATTGGCTGTTTATGGTAACTAAATGCTTCCATCCAAAATTGGCTGTCATCCAAAACC
Organism: Pandion haliaetus; assembly: GCA_013401275.1. Classification (NCBI taxonomy): domain Eukaryota; kingdom Metazoa; phylum Chordata; class Aves; order Accipitriformes; family Pandionidae; genus Pandion; species Pandion haliaetus. Next base: position 26,052 of record VYZV01025761.1, read on the forward strand.
AGATGGACAGAAAGCCTAAGAGCAACAGAGAACTAGCAATTTATATTAGAACACAGTGCCGCACCACACAGAATACTTTGTTTTTACTAGCAGAGCTCTGTGTCCTATTGAATATATGTAAATAACCAGCTAGTGTGGACTTCTACAACGATGTTGGCATATTTCAAAATACTTAAATACCCTGAGCAGCTCTTCTGACCCTGATAGAGTCATTCTCCATTGCTGATTATTTGACTGAAAATCAGATGTTGGCTTGAGATTTGTACTGCAGAGTAAACAACTTCTTACCTACCTGAAATATATTGGGTTTTACCTACATCTGCAAATGCTGTGCAGTGCTGATTCTGCTTCTGAATATGATTTTATGATTGAAAAATATACCAAAGGGGAAATTGGAGCATTTGGGGATCAGAAAAAGGAAAAGGAGATAAATATGAACAAATGGTACAACAATTTTAATAACAGAGTATGTTGGATAATTTAGCATAGTGAGTTGGGCTGGGCATGGTTCTTTACATTGTAATCTATTTTTGAATAGCTTAATATTGCATGAGAGGATAGTCATGTATTACGTACTGACAGAGCATTTTGGCAGTCGCAAGCCCTTAGGCCAGACAAATGACAGCCTATAGGCCTTGGCAAAGGTATGGCAGCTTGAGCTTACTGTGTTTTCAGGCAGTGTGATACTCAAAAGGAGTTGATGCAAAGGTGAGAGATAGGTATAATGCACTGACATTTATTCTCCTGTTCTCTGTTACTACTCATTGTGAGAAGGGTCTGACCAAACTATAGGCATATTTGGAAATGGTGAACCCCAGGTATAACTGACCTGTATACTTCACTTGGCAGTGAGTGGCAATGAGATTGCCTGAGCTGTAGTCATTCCTCAGCGTCCAGCCCAGGGATAAAAATACAGCATGAGGCCAAAGGAACCACTCAGGTACATGCAGCATCTGCCTCAGGGCTGGCTGGGAGGAGACAGCAGCATCAAAACCCCGGCTGTGGTCCAGCTCACAGGGTCTCCCATGAGCATCAAATGTAGTTCCCTGACAGAATAGGTAGTCAGGTCATCTCTGTTATGTGCCCTCAAATTTCACAGACCACAGTGTGGTTCATGAGCCTCTAACAAACTTAAGACCTTAATTATGAAAGGACTAAAACCTTAATTATGGCACTGTGCCACAGGAGGGAACACCAAGCACACATATTTTGCGCCTTTGTAGAAACAGATAATTGAAATGTTGACACATTTTCTGGGGTAGCTGGTATTTATTCACTTATGCTGATACAACAACCACAGTTTCACTATTACCAGTTCTCTGCCGTTCAGAGCTTGGGTTCATCTTTTAGAACCAGTGTGAGATCCATTGTGATTTGCAGGATAAACCATTTAGTTACCCGTTTAAGTGCCTGAGGAATCCTTCTCCAGACACCCATCTCCCAAATCCCTGCCCACCCTGTTAGAGAGCTATTCATTCCCACTTTTCTTTCAGCTAGAGTGGATTTAGTACTAGTTGAGATCTATTTTAGACGGAAGGAAGGACAGCGTGTGACCTGATAGGTCTTCTCCATTTGCAGTATAATGATAAATATACCTCTGGTGTTCAGCCTTGCTTCCTCTGGCTGCTGCTTTGTGGCTGGAAACTAAACAGATGTGGCAGTGGCCATACACACATACTGTGATTCAGGAAAGACCATCTCATGGTAATCCTCCACTGACCGGTACCTGCTCATCCCAGGAGCTGAGCTGGCTCCTGCACTTGGAGCAGCCTGGATACCTCTGCAGCAGGATGTGTCCATGCCTGGGATCATTTTGATGGCTTGTACTTCACCTTCCCATAGCTGATGGGCACTCTGTTGGGTGTTCCCAGAAGCAAAAAGGCTCATGTAAGTCATGACAAAACTCAATTTACCAGAGTCAGTGTCTGACATAAGCTGCTTGCATTGGTGCTCGGAGGTTAGTGAGCAATGTCCTGTGGTAGAGAGGGGAGTTTTCAATTGCTGTGTGTCTGGGTCCTTGCCTGCACTGGTGACATAGGGCAAGGCTCTATTGTAGCTGGGGTTTGGTCTGTTTTAGAACATCCTGATGAAAACACTTACACACTGAATGCACAATGCTGCTTTCTAGCCCAGGAACAAGTGAACGAGAGGATGGGAGATAGTTTGCGGGCGGCAGGCACCGTGGAGACAGGCTGGGGCTCCTGCTAGCTTCACTCAGGACATACAGCATGTTCGCTCAGGACTGCTTGGGGCCCTCCTGCTTCCTCATTACATTTTGCTATTTGCTTCTACCATTTCCTTTTCTTCCTGATTTTAAGGCTATTGCTTGCTGTGTAATTCATTAGATTTGTCCCTGTGTCATATCTTTCAGTTATGCCTTGTGCTCTGCAAAGGCATGTTGCATTGTCATTTTTATTTTAATGTCTCTCACTGATCTTGTTGTACCATACAAAGATTACACTGCTGTCTGGGTTTTAAATATATCCAGTCATTGGCTTTAATGGTGTTTTTTATCACAGGAATAATAAAAGTGAATGCTACGTGTTAAAATATGAAGCCATTCACCTGTGAAGTTCAACCTTAAGGGCATTCTTTATTTTCTTTCTCTTTCTGAACCAAATTCAATATGTGTGAGAAACCAGCAGCCCATCTCTATTCCAATTTGCATGCTCTGACGTAGAGAGAAGCATGACGTATTTCTCTGAGATTGGAAAATTACTCTCTAAAACCAAATTATGTAACTAATAGCTTGAGGGATCACTTCATAGTTGAAAGGATTTCTGTCATCGGGAATCAGATGTATTTGCATTATTCCTCAGTGGCTTACAAATTGTATATGTATTAGTATAATACCAGCTTTCTGGAGAGATTGCTGTGGGTTAATTTAGTAAGTAAATGGTCTTTGTGGTGTGGTGGTATGTAAGACACAGAACAGGCATGGTAAATACTTGGAAGGCCTTGGGCAAAAGGAAGGAGCTCCTTTTCTGTTCCTCATGGCTGACACCTAAAAATGATCTGTGGGCCCCTACCTGAGCTAACTGCTTGCACCTACCACCTGCACCTGTAAAAGAGAACCTGCTTAATTCCTTCTGCCAAAGAGGGCGTCTTTCCCTGAAAATTTATTATTTTAGCCCTGGCTCCAACCAGTGAGTTGGAGCATGGGGAAGTCCTGGTCCATGTTTCCATCCAGAGGATGTTGGAAGAGCAGGTGATATAAATTCATATGGCTTCCAGGGAGCCGAGGGAATATCTCCCCTGCTGAGGAAGAGCTGGACACACCAGGTGCCAAGCAGCTCCTAGAGGGGATGATTACTTCCAGTTTTCATTATATTAAATTGCTATTTTTAATGAATCAGAGAAAACAGGAGCTCAGGGCTAGATGGTACCTTAGGGTCCTGGAGAACACCTGCCTCCTCTGGGATAATGTTTACAGGTGTTGCCCTAATTGAAGCATCTGTTTGTATCACAGATGTTTAGTTATCTGAGAAGAGATTGACAAAAGCCTGTGATGGACTGATTTCAAGTTAGCTGCCCCTCAGCCCACAGTGCGGAGGGCAGTGCCACAGGCAGGGAGCTGCTTAGGGCAGCACTTCCCAGGCTGATGCTCCCTGGGAAGCACCTTGTTAGTCTCAAACTTTCCCAAGCGCTGTCTTCACCGGGCCTTTTTCCCTTGGATATTTCAGGGCTGTTTCACCTTTCCTGCTTAAGCAATAGAAATTACTTATTTTTCAAAAATCAACCCGAACCATCTGAAGAAATTTTTTTAATATTGTGGAACATCCTCTGCCCATATAATTGGAAGCGAGGGGTCTTGGGATCTTGTCTGAACCAGCTCCTTCATGGCTAGACAGCGCACATCATGCTTAGATAAGCACTTTGAAGACAAGTGAGAGTTAATTCTTTATAGCAAATTAGCTTGCTGTGTGATGGCAAACACAGACACCTAGTGGTACTCGAGTGCACGGCATGTAGATGCTTTAAATTTATCTCTGGAAGAGAAGTAGATACAGCAGAGTGTTAGTTCACAGGTTTTCCCCTGAAAGAAAGAGAGATTTTATTATTTTCAGAGAAAGTATCATAGATAGCATAATGTGGGTGAAAGAAAATTTACTTGGGAAGGAGTTGTGAGAGAATTAGGGGGAAATCATCACATTTGGTAAGATTTGTTAATGTATTTACCAAGAAGTAATCAGGTTTCTTTCTTGTGTCTTAAATATCTCATACCATACCAGATCAGATACCATATTGGATCAAAAAGATTTTCTACTCCTAAATTAGTCCATAGCAAAGAAATCTCAGTAAATATTATAGCAATATCTTATTCTTACCATACCTGGAAACGTTTGTACTCCAGTTATGGGGAGATTATGTCAGCATGATGAATGGTGGGTTTGCTGATAAACTGCATAGCTAGGTGCTAAACTGATCCCTTGTGTGCTTTCATCAACCCACTGAGCTCTTTCTGCCAGGATTAACGCGAGCACTCTGAATGGCCTCAGACAGCTGCCATGGTTTGTTTTGTTTGTTTTTTTCTATTTATTTACAAATAATCTTTCAGAGAAATATTTCCTTCTTCTTCCCCAAATCTAGCATTTCGTCTACGGCAGAGACACAGGACAGGTGAGAACCAGTCCTTGTCCACTGACCCCTTTCTGTAATTGTAAATATTACCTCTGTGAATGGGAATTCTTTCACACCTGCATTAAACACACAAACCACTATGCCACTGAGTGGGGAGACAGGCTGTTCCTATGGGAGTGTGCATTCAGGGCTGCTTGGGCGAAGATAAGGTATTCTGAGATTGTACCAGCTGAAGAGTGAAGTCTGTAGAAATAAGTGTGCTCTCCTCAAGGGCTTCCCCATTCAAGCTGATAAGCAGATCCAGTTTTCATTGATTTCACAGAGATACTCAGCATCTTACAAGATTTCCCCCAATTCAGTTGGATTTAGAAGTTGTTCTTTTAAAAACATTTTATAATATGCTTGGGTTTAGCTTCATGTCCTAAGAAATAGGGAGGTTTATGGTATTACGCTGTTTTGAATCAGCTTGTTTACTATTCTCATCTTAATAACTTTTGAATCAGTGGACTAATTTCTATCAAATTTGACACTGCAATAAGGACCTCAGAGATTCCTGCATGCTTCAGGGAAGCAGGCAGCATGTAGGGGAGAAAGACCCAGAAGAGGGCCCCTAATGATAGGCAGACAGCAAGAAATCCACATTGCAGAGGAGCATTAAGAATCATTCCTCACACCAGAAAAACTTAGATTTGTGCTCACACCTTTTTGGACACCAAGAATCAACCTCTGAGATCCAAATCTGTAAGAAAACAAGCTTCATTAGCTCTGCTGCTTGTGCAATCACTTCTGGTTTGTTCTGCTATATACACAAGCGCTTATATATCCGGTATCTGGTTATATAGAGACTGTAATTAAACAGAGACCGGTATTGTTCATCAAGAGTCACAGGGTGTGAGGCTGAAGGAAAGCAGCAGGTTGCCAGCACTCAGTACGGAAGTAAGATGATACATTTATTCTTAGATACAAATCCTGGAAGTCAGCATATAATCAATCACTCTACGTTTATATATTTACACCTCTGTTTTCCATCAAAGAGCATGGGAGGAGCTTTTCTGATCTGCCCGGTCAGGATTCCCTCCCAAGAGATCCCTAGAGCAAGTTTGGGAAGATAAGGGCATGTTTCCTGTCTTGCAAAAAAAATTGTAGCTGTTTCCTCACTGCCGTGGTGGCATGTGGGAATGTGTCTAGCTCATGCTGTAGAGGGGTGAGCTGGAATTTGTCCTGCCATGAGGGCACAGCGCCAAGGCAGCCTCGGCTATTGCCAGTCTAGAAAGTCAACCCAGAAACTAAAGCAAGGAAAAAAGCAAGGTTGCTGATGGACACCCACAGCTAGAAAATTCACCCACAGCTAGTATTCAAAAGGTTACTGGGTGGGTAGCTTTGATTTCTCACTTCAGCCCAGCAGTATCAATTAGAGAGAAGTAAAGGAAACCAGGGCCACAACATGTTGAACTTTGACAAAAGAAATTATTAACTTGGCTTCTAAGGAATACAAATCCTGTCGTTGCCAGTGTAAATATGATGCAAAGATGATTGCCTTCATCCTGCCCTCTCTAACTTCTATCCCTGTTCTTTTTTTTTTTTCTGTTGAACCTGGGCAGTTGTCTGGAGGGTGTGAACTAACCGTGGTGCTCCAGGACTTCACAGCTGGCCACAGCAGCGAGCTGAGCATTCAGGTGGGGCAGACGGTGGAGCTGCTGGAGAGGCCAAGCGAAAGGCCAGGCTGGTGTTTGGTCCGGACCACGGAGCGGAGCCCACCTCAGGAGGGTCTGGTCCCCACCAGCGCTCTCTGCATTTCCCATTCCCGCAGCAGTGTGGAGATGGATTGCTTCTTCCCTTCAGGAAAAGGTAGGCAACAGTCCGGCAGGTTTAAGACTGTTCCAGATTTCCCCTTTTGTATCATGTAAGCGCAAAGCTGCTTGGGCTGCTCTTGCAGTCGGTGTGGGTAGAAGACTGTTTAGTTGTTAGTGAGTTTTGTTACCAGATCTCTGTGAATTGGCACAGCAGTAGCCTAACTCCATTTCCATGAATCAGTGTTTGTACGTGTGCGTTGTTTTTCTGTGTGGCAATCGTTATTGTCTTGAGATTCTGGGTAAAAATAAGACCTTTAAACAACAAAGGGACTGGGTTTAGTTCCTAAAAGCCTAGAGGGAGGGAAAGTCATGCTGTATAGACACCCAGGATGCCCCAAATTCTAGATATGTTATGAGTGCCACAGTGCACACTAGTGCATGGTCTTTTAGTATATGCCTGTTGCCTGTCTATTACTGCAAACAAGCCACCAGTGAGTACTGGTACACTCTATTGACTTGTGAACTGGAGACATTGTATGTAATGGCACAGCACAATGGGGAAAGAATCCTTTACAATTAGCGTGCAACAAAACACATCCCTGGTATTATCCTGAAAGCTTAGGCTTCACCCACGATGAATGGTGAAATATGTTTGTCTCTGGGGTGTCTGTGGCCTATTTAGTTGATGTTCTGTTCTGAGCAATGTGTGTCCCGCATACAGCATCCATGCAGCCAGGCATAGGAGACGCTCCAGACTGATAGACCAGAACTGGTTCAGTTCAGCACAGACAGAGCAGGTCTCCTTTTGGCTTTGCCACCACTTTCCAGGGAGGAAAGGCTCCTGTCATCCCACTCCCGACTTCAAGGCTGCAACCTGAATGGGCTTTTTAAAAATCTTTTTTCCCTTTGCAGTAAGGGAAATAGAATTTGATCTGTTCTTGTTTGAGCAAGTTAAGCTCGGTGGTTTTGTTTGTTTTGAGAAAAAGCATTGAAACTCAGCTGTAGTCCGTCCTTGCTCCCTGCCTGCACTCCCACTGCCGAGGCTGGGCGTGGGGCACAACCCCAGAGCAGAGCAGCACGGTAGGGCCAGGGTCTGCAATCACAGTTTCCCTTAAGAACCGTCTCATCTAAACCTGGGGGAGGAGAGCTGAGCTTTGCTCTCAGATTAGATCCCCTCACCAGGTCTCATTCGGTTAGGTGCTTCCCCTTGCGCTGCTTTGCAAGAGGGAGGAGGTGAAGTCAGTGCTGGCTGTTGGCTCTGTCTGCGGTGCAAACTGCAAACTCGTCACATGCTTCTTAGACCTGCTGCCGCATCTCCTCCCTGACGCACCCCAGGAGCCCTGCCCTGCTTCTGCTGCCCCAGGAGCCTGTCCTGGTCCTCAGCTCTCCTTTGTGAAGCACTGCAGTTGCTTACAGGCAAATTAAATCTGTGGATAAACAGAAGAGTAAAGCTGAAAATCAGTCTGGTCTGCGTAAGACCAGTTGCTGCCTGGCATGACTCATAGGAAGCCAAAGACGTGTCTGCTGGGTGCATGGTCCAGCACAGCAGTCAGACTTGGGTCCTCTGCTGAAGGACACTGTGAGACACCACTCAGACTTCATTTGAGTGTACTAGGTTGTAGACCTTTTCCTCAAACGAAACAAAACTAAAAATTGCAGGAGTAGGCTGTGGAAAGGGAGGCAGGAAATCCCAAGGAGGATGGAGACAGGGTGGCGCAGGGGCAGAGGGCTGGCAGGGGACATAGGCACTCTGCTTCCAGCACAATTGCGTGAGCTTCAGGGCACAATTGCATCACAGGTACAGTGCAACAGACGCAGTGCCAGGCTGCGGCTGGTGGACCAGAGCCGACTGATGCCTGGAAGCCACCAGGCTGTCTCAGCACAGTGCTGAGTCTGCGCTAGCACGTTTGCCTGCCTGTGGGGCAGGTTATCTCACGTAACGCACTGTGACTGCTTCCAGGTTGCAGCTGGCTCTTGTCCCATCATCTCCAAACAGGTGCAGAGTGAGTCTGGGGGCTGGCTGGCTCCAGCCAGGTATTCAGGGCTTTTATTTCCTTACAAATCTTTCCCCCACAGCCTCAGTTTTCTTCGTGCACATACCAAAGCTGTATCAGGGAGCCTCAGTATTAATGGGATCTCCAGAAGTGCTGCTAGAAATAATAAAAATAACCACCCAATCCACAATTTTGGCCAGAGTACAGCTAATAGGTTCTGTGTCTAATCAGTTCTCCCTCTATTAGGAAAACAGGAAATTGTTTAAACTGAATGAACAGATGCTGGGAACAAAGAAAGAGGGGTAAGTTTAAAGTTTAAAGGGGAAATGCCCTAGCCACTGGAAGGGCCTGCTGATATCATGAGATGCTGGAAGGATTACCATGATAAATGGCTTCTGACTATTCAGATTCATGTCCTTCTGTACTTCCAGTAGCTTTAGGCATGGGTTGGACTCAGAATCCTTTGGTTCAGGCTTCCAAAATGTCTGGCCTTTCTCTATTACCCAGGACAAAGGCTGGCACATTTTACATCAAATGGTGTCCCCTGTCTGTTTCAAGTATGTAAACATACACAGTTGCAGAAGAGCAGGTTAATAGCTGAATTTTGCTTGCAATTGCCAAGACACATAATTTTTTGCTTTTACAAGCACTGTAATTTCAAGTGCAGAAAGTATCTATACTCAAAACTTAACATTTCTAATAATAGAATTTGCCATCTATGTTAGAAACATGCAGAGTTTTGACATATTAAAACATAGTTACATCTGTTTAGTGGGAAATACCAAATTACTGTGTTTGGTCCTATTATAAGTTATGGTGGACTATAAATGTAAATCATGTGGCTCACAGAAGCTACTTACCATCCTTAAAATGAAAGAGGAAAGAAAGTAGTATGTCAGTCAACACCTGCACAGATGAAGGCTTGAAAGATTTGGTGGGATCACCAGAACATTTTGTAGAGCATCAGTGCAAGTCCTCACCACACAAATAATTAAGCCTTTTTAAATAGCCTCACTGAAAGCCACTGGAAATAAAAAACCAAACCTCACAACTGAACATGTGCTCTGTCTCTTCCTCACTTTTTTACACTATTCCTTTGAAAATAGGTAATGAATCAACATAACATCTCACAAAAGGAAAAATGTGGTGCTAATATAAAAGAACAAACCTGAAAGAGAACACTTCCTATCTTTTGTAATGAAATATCTTTACAGATTTCTCTTGTTGTTGATCAGTACAAGTGCAGAGACTTTAAGGACTGGTCTCCCAACCTTCCATCTGACTGCTGGCTGTGTTCCTTTGGAGGATACACATTTGATTTTTTTCATGATTTGACTACAGCTCAGAGCCCAAATATCGTCCCGCCTGTCCTTCCTTTCCAATAATCTGACAGTGTTTGCAATTATCCTCTGTAAAAAGGCAAACAGGTTTCTGGGATTCACCTTTTGCAAGTGATTTACAGATGACTGAGTAAAAGGAACTCATCTTCAGTCTCTGTTACTGTACTCAAGAATTTGTGGGAAGTTTTTTTTCTCACTAGCATTCCTAGGAAGGAAAAAGAAAGACCTGCGACACTAGGAATGAAGCTGTTTGAACTATCCCACATGGCTAATTACAGGAAAGCTGTGACTTTTATTCCTGTCTCTTTTACCCTATAATTGAGCTCTAAGGTATTAAGCTATAAATTTCAAATTAAGAGAGAAATCCACATGGGTAGAAAGCAACTTAATGACCTAGCCAATGTTCATTAAGCACACTGCAACAAGCATATTCCTGTCAGCCTGTTAGCTTTGACTGAGTGATTCCAAATTTGAATTTGGCCCATGAAACATTTAGATGAAATCTTAATCTTATGACCCCATACCCAGCATTTCTCTTGTGACATCAAAGTCACAGTGTAATTCAAAGAGTAACAAAGGCTAGTTCTTGCAGTAATTTTAAGCAACCTCCCTCACCAAAAGAAAAAGAAAGTGTTTAAAAAAAAGGGGGTGGGTGGGTGTTGTTATGGCACTTGTTTTGGACGGATGATATGCAAAGGGATCCTGTTCAGGGCCCCAACCAGATCCTGCCCACAGGACACTTGTGTCTGGTACATATCTCTGGAGGAGATGGGGAACGTATTTTTTTAAGATGCTATGCAAACATCATGCTGTGCAGGCAGATGGCCACTTAACAGCAGGGCTTTGGTGGCAGTGGTGAGTCCTTGTAACAGTGAACTGAGAAATAGTTGAGTCTCTTCCAAATGAAGAGGGAACATAGGTCTCGCAAGGTGTATGTTAGCAGGGTAAGCATATTGCCTGCACTTCCCAGCTGGGTCACATTGGCCCTGGTGCATCAGCTGGGAAAGCACCAGACTTTGGACAGGAGAGAGAGGAGTTTCAGTGCTGCTCAAGTGGCAGCTTGTACATTTAGGGGGTCGCTTGCCCGATCCTACAGCCAGAGAGAACCTGTGGCTGGTAGGTGCAATGGCAGGCTGGGCTATGAAAGAAGGAAGCAGAATAAGGATTTAACGAGGCTGGTGAGAAGAAGAGTGGTATCAATGAAAAAGAGGTCATGCTGAGACCTGCGGTTTTTTGACCACTCCTTGTGGGAAAGTGCAGATCATTTAATGGATTAGTGTACAAAGCTGGTGAGGCTAATCTGGCTCTTGTTGGGGTTGGAAGTCTCTTTCTCCTAGTTTCTGATCTCAGAAAGAGTGATCTGTGTAGGGAAAAGCATGATTGTTTCTTCCCACGTCTCTGTTTTTAAGAACATCTTGGATTTTAGTGGGGGAAAAGAGTCCAGGCTGCTTTTATTGTGTCCCTGTTCCTGTTTAGTATTAAACTGCAATCTGCATTGGCTCACACACTTTCTCTGTTGTGTTTTAAACAATCTCTGTTGCGAAACTTACTTGATGGTAATGATTCCTGATGTCCTGGGGGAGCTGTGTGAGGACGATTCAGAAGTTTTAGTGCACTGCATTAAACCTTCAGTTGTCCTTGTAACGGCTGAGAAATTGGTTTTGGTTTTGAAAGTCTTAATTAAGAGCAGTCGATTAAAATGTTTGTAAGGCTCTGAACTAAAGGAAACATTTCATTAGGTAACACAGTTGATTTAACTGGCACATAAACAGGTCATGGGGTTTCTATTAAGCAAATAATGTTCAGGCTCCCATTGTCAATATAAATATGCAGTATTTAAATAAAAAAAACAAATGCTCACCTCTGTTCCTAACACCATTCCAACAAGGGTGTTCAGAGTCAAAATTTTGTAGTATAGACTGTCTTTCAAGAGAGGTCATGTGGACCCCTCCTGCCGGCATTTAGTGCCTCATGGCATCTCTGGTACAAGTTCAGGACATGGCTTACACAGAAAAATCGCATCAGGAAAGTTTGTACTGCATTTTCACTCCTTTTGAATGATGATAGAGCAGCTGGAAACAAGTCAGCTAAACAGCATGGTGTAACACAGCAGCTCTCTGTGGGCTGGCACCAAGGGCTGCCGGGACCCAGCTCAGGACTACTGCTCTACCTCAGTGTGCAGGTGTGGCTCCATGCACTCGTGAAAGGAATGGGAATAGAAAGATGAAAGAACTCAAAACCACTTTGCTATTTCAGTCAGGTCACCCTTTCCCTTGTTATTTTCTCCACTGTGTCTCCCTACTCTCTCTCATCAAACAATGGCTGTTTGTCTTCACTTTCACGGCCCTTCACAGCTTCTCCCTACCGTATCACTCCTTTCTACCTCAGCGGGCAATGTCTGCCCCAGTGCTGGAGAGCTGGTGATGCCTCGTTCCTCTACCTACTACTGTCTTGTGATCCCAGACCTCTGTGCTTTCTCCTACTTCATAGTCACACTGTGGAAGAACTCAGATACCCATAAAGTGTCTGTCCTTGGTGTTGTCCGTGCTTACACCTTCTCCTGGACTCTGTTATCTCTCAAATAATAAAAAATGAACAAATAGTTAGCAACAGTTGGCAATATGGGTGATTAGATTTTATTTTCATTGTTTCTAGGAGGTGGGCCAAGTCGAGCCTGAGAGGATGAGCCATACCTGTGTAGGGGTATTCATATCACTATGACTGTAGCTCTACCAGGGATTTTACCTGTTTTGTACATCAGTACATCAGGAAGACAAACTATACTAACAAATCCTTGTATAGTCAAGCCCTAAAGGCAGCATCAGTCCAAGCACCATCTGAGTAACTAGATAAGCTAGGCACAGCCTGACCAACCATGGCAAATACTTGTCCTCCATGGTAACATCCTACTAGTCATGGATGCAGATTGTATGCAGGCTGCTGGAGCCATGTTCTGATGGCTTGTGAATACCCATATTTCATTGACAATGTATTTTTATTTCATTATTTTGTCTTATTTTAGTATGGCATCGCTGCTTTATTATCTAGTCAAAGCAAAAAGCCTCCAGTGCTCTACCTGGAACTTTGTTTTTGTGGAGAAGTACAATTTTGATGAATGCTTTGATAAAGCAGGAGAGGCTATTTTGGGGGAAGTTGCTTTGCTTTTGTACAGTGGATTTTTATTATTTTAAACACAGGAGTCTTTGTTTAAAAGAGAGAAGGCCTGCAAATTTTCTTGTTTACTTTGCTTTTGCTTCCCCTTCTGACAGGGGGTAAAACTTTATCCACCTAGTCCCCTGTCAGCTTAACCCCAAATTTCACTGTACAGTGTCTGTGCTGTTTTTCTCACTGAAAAAAAAAAAGGGGGGGGGGGGGGGGGNGGCCAACTGAGCTCATCAAGAATGCCGAAGGCTTCAGCACCTGGTCTGGCAGGGAAACTGGGGGGAAACTCAGCAGTGGTACAGATAGTGCTGTAATCCACACACACTGTGACAACAAATGGTCCAATCAGGATTAGACCATTGATGCTGTAATGTTTGGACACGTCACCATTTGTTGGGCCTGATTCTCCAGTGTGGGACCAATTTACCTGCTTTTCTTGCTGCTTCTTCCATCCTTGTCATAGGTCACCCTTGCTGCGTGTGTACCAGGAGCAACTTGGGGAGTACAGCAAATAAGGAGAGCACATGATAAAACTGGGCAGAATTCAGTAGCTGATATTGCATAAAGGTCAGGGCACCTGAGCTAAAGGTTCGTTCTGGCATTACAGTTTCTGAAAGCTTTATTATTGTGCAATTCATGCTCAGTTTTCTAATGCGTAGCTTACAGCACCTTTGGGACCTTTGCTTAATTTGGCTGGGAGGCTTTCAGAGAATACGGTTTCCTGGTAGTAGATATCATATTGATCACCTGTATCACATCATTAACATAGTGGCACCATCATCCCAGGCTGTGACTGAATATGGGATAGAATTGCTGTTTATCGAGATAATAAATCATTCTGATTTTAGCATCACATTAGTCAAGACCAGCTAAAAAAAAGAGGAAAACTGGCAGAGAAACCCTAATAGTGGTCAAATGGGAAAGCATCAGCAAAAACGTAGTGCAAGATGTTTCCAAACTCTGTGTGGATCTGTGAGAGGACAGAAACATTCACATTTCAGAAGAGTTAAATGCTAGTCTCTGCGGAAGGAAGCGACAACCATGGTGTATCGCTGCTACACAGGCTTCTGTCAACACTGCGCAGAATGGTGCTCATGAGATGTCTATTTCCAAAATGAAAAATCTTCTCTCTCAAGATAAAGGGTCAGTTGTTTCCTTTAGATATGCTTGTGGGTTTTTGTTGGAGAGGCAGTTTTTGGAAGAGGGTGCAGTTACTCATTGCAGCGCTTCTGTTTTGTGGAGAGATGGTGGTTTGACAGGTCCAGGGTTGGGTGGTGGAGCTCAGCATACAGCTGTCCAGGCAGACTGAGTCTCCCTGTTGAGGACTGGAGCTGTAGGGAGTGAGGGGAAGCGGGAGAAGGATTGCAGCTGTAAAGAGGCTTTCTCTTACCGCCTCTCTGGACCTGTTTCCTCTCTTCACTTGCCTTATTTCTGTCTGAGGTGTTGAGAGCAACACTCAGGCAAACATGGCTAAGCATTTGAAGATGAGGCAGAGAAGAACTGAGTCAGCAAGATACAGCCATGCATTCTCCCAGCTCTTTGATGTTTCTCGAAGACTCTCACGTCCTGCTGAATTTTGCTTGTAAAGTCATTGTTAGAAGGCATTTTCATGCTTCCTCACAGGAAAAAAAAAAATGTAATGCAGAGTCCCTCTCTGTGTTAGGCTCAGGACCACATTTCCTCCCATAGCTTCTGTGGAAGACCAGGGTCATAAATTCTCCATGCCCTCCTGGCTCTCCTGCCTGCCTACCCAGCCTTCTTTCTTAGGGCCTGCCCATGCCTTCCAGGGCCAGGTTAAGCCAACTCAGATATTCAGGAGTCTGTGCAATGGGATGGGGTTGTGGTCCTCTGCATAGGTGTTGAGAAGCCCCAGAGCACCCCTTTCCCTATTCTGCAGAGAAGCAAGAACCTCCTTCCCTGGCTGCAGCTCGCTCACAGACAAAGGAGGTCCCAGCCGGTCCCTGCTGCCAGAACCTAGCTGCGTAGGTGATGGGTGGGTGGGTGGCCACAGCCATCTCCTGGCCCAAGAGCCATCTGAGAGGGAACAGTCTGAGAGGACTTCAGCTGTGCATACCTGGACAAAGAAGACTGCACTGGTCCTATTTTCCCAACTTGTCTTCAAAGACACGCTGGAAAAGGAGTCTTTAATTTTTATTGCTCACATATTGAATTATGTAATCATTTAGGTTGGAAAAGACCTTTAAGATCATTGAGTCCAACCATCAACCATGCCCACTAAACCATGTCCTGAAGTGCCTTGTCTACATGCTTTGTTTAATACCTCCAGGGATGATGACTCAACCACTTCCCTGGGCAGCCTGTTCCAACTGTTGGGACATCAGAAAGGCCAAAGACAATTCTGCTGATTAAATACCATCTTTTTAATTCATTAAGTGAGATAGTTTCCTGGAGTAATGTGGACTGTGCAGCATCCCATATGGTCTGAGGAAGATCAGAGGCATCTTCCATACAAAGGACCCAAAGCCAGGGAAGGCCTGTCCTGCCCAGTCCCCAGCTCTCCCAGTGATCCCAGCACATGTCCTTTCACAAAATGGCTGAGCTCAGCCTTCCCTTGTGTTAGCAGGGTCAGAGCAGAGAGAGGGGCCTTTGAAGGGACTCCACAAAAAGTGCTGATTGAGTCTGAGCAATGGTTGTTGTACTGGGAAGGGACTCAGGCTCCTGCTGTGGTACTGAGGTTCAAGAGACCAGGTCAGGTCAGGTATTATCGAAGGCTCTCTGCACAGTTATCCAGGGGAGGCACCTACTGAAAATTGTCTGAATATGATGCCTGTTTATTTTTATTAATTGCATAGGAACCTTATAGATGCCTTCTGTTTCTTCTCATCCTTGGAGCTGTGGTACTTTGTTGTGCTGCAGATGCCAGAGCAAGCAGGCGGAGTAGAGAGTTCAGTTTGTAGCATGAGGTTTTATACTACCTCTGACCTGAAGCCAGCAGCCATAACATCTCCATGCCTCTGCCCCACTAGTGAAAAACAAGCAGCCCAAAGGAAGGGTATAAAAATAGCTCCTTGAATAAAATCTATTTCCTCTGTATTTAGTCATGTGTCTTGAAATACATGTAGCATGTTGAGAAGGGGGGAGTTGTTCTGTAGCGCTTGGCCCATCAAGCTAACAGGAAGGTCATCCTGAAAGAGCAACAGGAGCATGTGGATGGCTTGCGTCTTCTGTTTCCTCTGAGGCCAGACTAAATTTAGCAGATTCACAGATGGACATCAGACTGTAATCCATCTGGGACTGCGGGGGCAAGAGTGGGCTCTGGGTTGTTTGCCTAGGCTTTTTGCTGTGTAACCAGCTTCAGTGAGCCACCATTCATTATTATGTTCCTCATGGTTTTCTGCCGTGGTCAATATGCAGTAACTTACTGCCTGAACCTTTTTGCCAAAATGTTTAAATTTTAAGCATGAAGGAAAAATAAACTGCTGGTTCTGGGTTCATGCCTAACATGCCTACTAACTTAATGTCAAACTGTGGATGTACTTTGTAATAGGATCATCACAAAGGTTGGACCTATAACTGTTACTTGCAAGAATTGTAGTAACACAATTGATGATTTCAGCTTCCCCAAAATGTTGCCTTCTCACTCTTTCAGCTTCCAGACAGTTAATGGGACTAATCCTAAATGCCATATTTGCACCCTGCAAGGCCTGTACACTTCTGGGCTGGTCCGTCCATGGCTAATCTTAAACAAATATTTTATGAGTATGTTTTGAAGTGAACTAGCTCTGCTAAAAATCCCATTTCCCTGACCAGTCTGACTCAGAGATAGGCAAGCTGCAATGCAAAGCACATGTGTATTAAATAATGTATTTCAAGTAATTGAAATTATGTTTCTGTATATCTTCTTCAGCACACTGCACAGATTTGATATACTGATCCTGACACAAGAAGCCTGATTTTCCTGTCATTGACGCAATCATTTTGTCAGAGCAGTTATTCCCAGGTTACACATTTTGCAAAAGAGCCTGAACCAATGTCAATTTACCTTAGTTCAGGTTAATCCCAAATTCTAGAAAGTAAAGTTAATGTTATTGTCACTATGATGGTCTAAAAGCCTAGGGCAGGAGGTACCAGTGTATTTTTTTCCATTCATATTAACTGGTCTCATAAAAGATACTATCTCTTCTTACAAAAGTTGCCTTTAACTCCAGAATTGTATTTTTCTTTTCTGTAAGGCAGAGTCCATATTTGACTATATTTTCCTTAAATCTGTTTAAATAAGTCTCTCACAGTTCAGAACAGCTAAAGAACAGTTCCCTTTTTTATTATAAGAGGTTAAACCATTCTTGTCTTTGGTTGTTCTCAGCATTTATTAAAAGGCTCTATTTTACATATGTAAAATACGTATGTATTGTTCATACATGCACTGAAGAATTATTGATTCTGAAGAATTGTAGTGCAGTGAAATAAATATTTTCATTCTTTCTAAAATTTGCAAAATACAAATCACGTTTCCAGCAGCATAAAAAAAAAAAAAGAGGGATAATCACTTGCATATTGAAGTAAAGGTTGGGATGGCATTTTTTCTGTTTTCTGGACTAGGGCGGAACACTGAAATCTTTCAACTCAAGATACACTTTTTTTAAAAGTATTCTTAGGTCTTCATACATTTCGGTTTTACTCCTTCCAGACTGTACCCAGCTCTTTATTTTCTCTGCAGATTTCATGTATCTTTAGAATTATATGTTAATAGCTGCATTTTGCCAAGGAACGTATACCCAGTTTACTTAGAAATTTATTGGAATTGCATTTAGGTATCAGAGAACAGATTCTGGCCTTAAGAGCCAAATGGCATTCTTCAGAAAAGCACGAAGAATTTATTAACTCTGCAGGACTCTTAATCAGTGAAATAAGTACATTTTTCCTTCCACTGACTGCAAAAGTCAAATGAAGTTTCATGCAGTGTGAAGGAATCAGGGTGCTCTCACTGCAAAGGAAGGCCATTCTAACCCATGAAAAAGCTTAGTAAAAAAAGGGTTTGTGCATGGATGGCAAGGGAAGGTAGTTCAGGATTTACACCCCAGTAGTCTTCATAGCCATTGCACATCTGTTCGGACAGATCTGCTGTACCTGTGCTATGCATACACAGTGCTGCTCCACAGGGCAACTGCGAAGCTGGGAGCTATACAAGTTCTGCAATGTTCAATCTGCTACAGCCTTTCCTTATTTCGAAGATGCGTCTTTCTGTATGTAAAGATGCAAAAATGCACATTCCACTCCCTGTCAGCTTGTTGACTGCCATCATAAAACATGCTACAGAACATGCAGGCACAACAGAGACAGGCCTGATCTCAGCAGCACTGCGGCCTGGTGCTTCGCTTTGCTTAGTGAAAGATACTCGGCCAGATGGAAGTACCCATGTTGTCTCACGTGGGGAGGCTGAACCTCTCTGAGCATCAGATATGTGTCCTGTACCTACCCGAGCAGCCACGATCTACCACCGTAGTGAGTGGGATCACTGAGACCAGGAGATAGTAGAACAGTACAAGTGATGCAACTGCCATATACCTTGAGACTTTTGCAGTAAAATCTGAACAATAATGACAGGAGAACCAAGGCAGATCAAGGAACTGATCTGGGTTAAAATGAATTTTTTTTCCACCCTAGGTTAATTTTAACCTGGATCCGTTTGCAGATCAGATTCACTGTGAGGCTGCACAAACATTTCTGTTGGCACAGGAGAAGTGGCAGGAAGGAGCAGGCACCTGCAAGAGACAGAAAAGGCAACAAAGGCTTTTGGCAGGGCTGTTGGCTCTTGACAAGGCAAAGTGCCCATGGAACTATCATGTAATGTGGAGCTGTTACATACTAAGAGATCGGCTGAACATAGGAATTAAAAAGTACTCCATGACATCATGTACTTGTCCCTCTCACAGAAAGACAGCAGTTTTTTCTGTCTTGTGCTGACTGGAAATGCCAATGTGTAGAAATCCAGCTGTTGGCAATGTCTGATGGTACTAAGATGAAAGGGCATTTCTAGAGTATTTGGTGCTAGACTAGCATTTGCTCACTGTCGTTCCCAGGAGCAGCATGTCTGTAGAGGACATCAGCAGAAATCCTGCCTGCCAGAGAGCTAGCATCCTAAAAATGCCCTTATTGCTAGTGTGTGGATACTAAAGAATGAAAGCAGCAGAGGTGCTCCACACTGATAAAAGCAGAGGGGTTGTTTTCTAGCCAGTCATTCCACTAGCTGATAAAAACAGCTTAAAAACTTTTTTTTTTTTTTAATTCTCTGCCAGCAGGCTCCCTGTTATGTGTGCCCTTTTTATTTATACCTGCCATAAGTATCAATAACAGCTTTACAGATTCTTTTATGCTTGTCTTAGATCTGGTATTGTAAATCAGAAAGCTTTGCCATCCTAAACATTGCCTGGTAAGAACTGCTCTGCATTCTTTTTACCCTAGGAAAAAAAGGAAGTGGAAAATAAAGTTAATGCAATAATTTGGCCCAAATAAATAGAAGCTTTTACAATATTGACATTGAATTTTATTTAATTCCAGTCCAATTCCTCCAGACTGGCCAAACACAGAAAATTTTCTCTCCAACTAGCAAAAGGTGTGTGCCGGTTTTTTAATTTTTCTTTTAGCTAGCCTTGAACCATAATTGTGTTGGATACTGGGTGGGGAATAGGTGGTGAACAGAACTTGCAATTTTCTGCAAAACATTCAGGAAAATAGTCTGAATACTCTTCCAGAAAAATCCCCAAACAAACATAACAAACAAACAAAAGCCCAAAACAGGTAACAACTTATTCTAAGAAAGGAGAAATGCCATTTAAAGAGAAAATTAGCTGTGGTTTCTACCATCCAAATAGAACAACCTCAGGCAAGTTGAGACAGGCAGGTCAGGAATACTTTTGTTACACTATTAGTCTGTAGTTGCTAAAACAACAACTCACCTTTGTCATGCAGAAGTGGGTGAGGCTCCTGTTTGTCTTGGAAAGCAGACCATGATGGGCTGAGGTAGGCTCATGATTTCCCCGCTGAGGCCCGACACAGTAAGACAGGAGCCAAAACATGTCCAAAAGGCAGTGCTTTAATGCTTTGTGTCTTCCATCATTGGGTATTGCAGTAACTCCCAAAGATATGTCTCTGCTCTAATGGAGTTAAGTGCTTCAGGAAATGAGCACAAAACCTGCTTTAAATTTTTATTTCACTCTTTTCTGCTGAAGGGTTGGGTTTTTTGTTCTGACCAGTAGCTTGTTCAGGATGTGTCCACCATCCAGCATAGCTCTCCAGCAACTAATCAATATCGTACTAACACAGTATGGTACGTGACTCCACTTACTGGGCCTTTTATGTTAAACTGGTTTGTGAGGTAAGGCTCTTTGCTGCAACCTCATCAGAACGTAACTTATCTGGTGGTACTACTGGTGGGTCAGACAAGTCCCCTCTGCTCACACAAGCACTTGCTGAAGCAGTAGAGCCAGTCCAGGGGCAGGTGAACTCGCGCTGAGGTCTTGGAGGAAGGCAGCGAGGGAGGACTGTACGCCAGTTTCTAACTGGTTTCTTAAGCAACTCACTGCGAGCAAATGGTTACTACTTAGGAAGAAGCCGTATATATAGTGGAATTAGTCCTGTGCCCAGGAAGGCAGGGGAACTGGACAATGTAGGAATCTGTTCTGAGGTATCTGAGAGGCAAAGTTAGGCTGGAGATTGAAGGGGCACATGTGTTCTGCAGGTCTGTTCTGCTCCCGGGAGTGGGTGAAACTCTCCTAGATTATACCTATGTAAATGTTCTGGGGGCAACTCTAAGTTTCCTTGAAACAGACTGAATCACATGAAAGCAAGTGCATGTAACTTATTCTGCAGTCTGCTTTACAGCCATCCATCTCATGCTGTTTATTTGATGATCTTTTTAAGATACTTTAGGGGATAAGTCCCCAAGCAACTTCTCTTTTTTTCATAGGCTCTTCCTTGCTTATAAGATGCAGAGAAAGAAAAAAGATGGGTTGTAAATCAGGAAAGAAAGTTAGACTAGTGTCAATAGGGGACTTCTGATGTTTGGGAGAGGTGGGTTGTGCAGTACATAAAGGTGAGGTCCATCTCAGCAGAGCAGACAGGTCTGGCTGTGGCCTTTAAGGCTTTACAGTAGAGTTGGTGGGCCAGGATGCTGTTTGGCCATGGCAACTCTTCTAAGTTGCTATAAACCCATCCCATGCTGACATCTACAGCAGAGGATCAGGAATGATATATTCTAACATTTGCTGAAACATATGCCTACACTGCAGTTCAGCGTGGAGTTTGTGCTGGACTGTCTATATTTCTTCTTAATTTGTTTGTTTTAGCTAGTTGAGAATGTTCTTTTTTTACCTACCACTGTGCTGAACTGAGGAGCCAAAAACCTCTCCTTGGAGTTGTGCTCCCTTGTGCCAGGAGGGAATGTGACTATTTATTTATTTATTTTTAATTTATTTGATCTGTTTTAATACCCAATAAAGTTGTTGTTTTTTCCAACTGGCATGACAAGGCTCTGGCTATTTTTAAAGAATGTGGTTCATTTGATTTAATCTAATGAATGTTTAGTGCTGTTGAAAATAGCTGGAGCTGGAGCCAAGAATAATGTACTGAAATGCGCTGGTTGAGCAAGGACTGCTTTGCTCTGCCAATCTGCTTTCCCTCCAATTGTTCAGATTTACCTGGTTTTGCGATTAGCATTTGCAGGCAAGACATATTGATCGAGGTGCTTTTTAATACTAAATCTAAAGACCAATAATGTCAGAGCTGTATTTTGCCACACTCATTTCAAGATGCATCAAACAATAACAACTCTTCTTGCTGTTCAGTGTAGGATGTCTACCCTCTGTTTAAAGGGAACGTGAAATGCTAATACCCTTTTATTGCACACAGGAAAATTGAGGCATGAAATGGTCATTTTTTCCCCTGAAGCCACCCAGAAAGCAAGTGGGAGAATCAGTAATGAAACTAGTCAGCTAGCATCTACTGGGCTCCTTTAAGCTGCTGTGTAACTCTTGGTTCTTCCATGAGCTGAAACTAGACCATAGTCAGAAAACAAATTCTGCTAAGTCCTTGCTCCTGGTGTTTCTCACTGACTGGTTCTTGGCACGTCCATGTTTACTGTCCTGCCTGCAATATCTGAATTGCTCTGCAGAGGTACTTAATACTCCCTATTAACGAAGCTTAAATTTCATGCGTGTCCATGCGCTATCTGAATATGTCTGTGCAAGTCGTATCACATATTGAAATGATGTATTTAAAACTGTGCGGATCCATCTTCCTTTTGCTATCTCTGAGTTATTTCTGTTAGATAGCTCTCTCCCTATTCCTTCATAAGAAATCAGTAGCTAATACTTAAGCTTCATTGGATTAAAAAAATAAATCAGCCATAATACATCTTACTCTGTGATAGTGGTGCCCATAGGGATGGATTTCCTGCAGAGATCACTTTACACCCTAAAGCACAATGTAGGATTGACTTGCATGAGTAATGAACAGATGCTCTTGACGGCTATTACATTATTCATCTCTCTATATATGTGATGGGGGGAAGGAAACGGCACCTGTTACTATGGGAGAAATGTCACTGCTGTTGTGCATTACAGACCTCCAGGGCAATCTGGGCCAGGCATATTTCACTGCATTTGTGTTGACCTAAGTGAAGCCACGCCAGTTTACATCCACTAATTATTTTGCCCTGTGTTTCCCTCAGATAGGTCCCTCAGTTTATAACCTGAGAAAATGAA
Source organism: Pandion haliaetus (assembly GCA_013401275.1). Classification (NCBI taxonomy): domain Eukaryota; kingdom Metazoa; phylum Chordata; class Aves; order Accipitriformes; family Pandionidae; genus Pandion; species Pandion haliaetus. The sequence goes on from VYZV01025761.1 coordinate 48,644, forward strand.
ATAGCTGCTGCAGGTATGAGGGAGTACTTGAGACAGTGTAAAAATTTATATGGTCCATTTTTCACCCCAAATTTTGCACAAGAGGACTGGGTAAAAGCATGAGAGCTTATTTCCCGTCTACAGCAAAAATAATTTTGACAGACTCTCTCAGATTTCATATGAAAGCAACTCATATGCCTGGGGACTTTCTAAAGGTGTGTTTAAGAGCAGACAGAACTAATTTCCTTGTCATCCTGACATTGTCTGAGATTACTTCCCTTCCATCGTCCACGTTGCACAGGGCAGCACACTTGGCCCATGGTGCAGGCACACTGCTAATAGCTTCAGATGCAGGAAGTCAGGACCCTAAAATTTTCTCACCCACACCACTGCAGATAACAGCGGTTGTGTTTGGAGCGTGGTGCCAGGAGATGTTTCCTCGAAGAATTCCTGTGACTCAGCCATAGGTTAGAGCAAGGACAGGAATGTTTTCTTTGCAGGGGACTTACAGGTTATTCATGGACTGCCGAGTCACACATTAATGCACCCTGTCCAATAATAACATGAAAAATATAATGTGAACATAGGAAGTGAGGTTAAGGACCCTTTCTAGTCGCAGGCAAGTGTCTCCTCACCCTAGAGCAAGTGGACCGTGCAATTTTTTCCACCCCATGTGATCTCTGCAACACTTCTACTTCCCAAGGCCAGCTCCCTACTTGAAGCTAAAGGCTCAGTGCAGTTGACTGCATAGTTCCCACTGATGCTGATGACAGAAGTCTTCCTCATCCAGGGCTGAAGCTGAGCTACACTGTGCCCACAGCATGTCTCTTCTTCTGCTTTATAGGAGCTAACTGATATGATGTGATTATTATGTCTTTCAGTCATACCTTATTTTGTGAACTATTTATTGCATGTATAATTCGTCAGTGAATATACATAGATATACATATTTTTAAGGAGTAACTTTTTAGATAGAACCTTCACAGCATTGCTAGAACTGTAGATTGGGAGTCTGCTCCCCCCCAGAATGAAGACTTCAGTTCGGTTTTAATTAAGCAAAGAGTTTTTCAGAGCTGAGATTGCACGTTAATTATGTTTTCAAGCTTGGCTGCAATTGCAAGAGCTACAGACTTGTTTCAAAACCCTCCTGAGAGTCTCAGACATCACGGCCTCAGCGCTCTTTCATTGGAACTCCACCGCCGAGCACTGTTTTCTTGCTGTGCCTTTGGCGTGTCACGCACATTCCCCAGCCGCTCTCTCTCGGTCCGACCGGCTCAGACCCTCCTCGAGTGAGATCCGCCGCCCCCCGCCCGCGCTGCCGGCTTCTCCCGCCGCCATGTCGGGGTTTGCCGCTAGATGTCCCCGCCAGCCCCTCCGACCGCCCCGCTCCGGGGTCCCGCACCCTCCGCAGCCCGGGCTGCTGCCGCCCAGCTGGGTCCACGCAGCGGCCGGCTCTTCCGGGAGTCGCGGGAATTTAGGGGTGAAATGCTACTTTTAGGATGTTTCCTAGTTTCATAAATGAGCAGTCCTAAACGTTTTCTTATGATGACTTTTAAAACCTACCAAGAGGAGGGCTCCGGCGTACTAGGCACACTATACAGGGACTGCTCCTGCCTCAGAGCCCGTATGGCCCGTCCAGGCAGACGCCACACAAACTGCAAGATACCAGTGAAGAGCATGTTCATCTTACCCCTTTCTTCTGGTTGCACGAAGCAGGCTGAGTTTAGGCAGGAGGCAGCCAACCCATAGGGCAGAAGGTGGATGTGGTATGAGAGAGCGGATTAGAAAAGAGAGAGATGCGGTATGAAGGAGCAAGCAGAGGAGAAGTGAAGAGCTGCCTTCTCAAAAGAGCCCTGCTACAAGTTTCCTGAATCACTCAGAGGCCCTAAGCTGGTGCCTTCTTACTGCCTGCCACTTCAGGTAGCCAGAACAGCCACCTGAAAAGCTGCTGCCTGGGGTGCCATGGTAGGGACAAACGGTCTATAGGGAAAGGGAGAGGAGCAGAAGTGTGGGGGTGTCCTAGCGGGTTCCCAGTCCACCTCTTACTTCTGTGGCTGCAGCTGCGGTTTCTGCTTTCCTGTGAGACATATTATCTCCCTGCTACAGGCACAAGAGCCCTGAGTGCATCCCCGAGACATTCCTTTGCATCTCCCAGACAGGCAAAGACCCAAGTCAAAAAAAGACACAACACACAGCAAAGTGGAAACAGTCAAGATTCCCTTCATTCTTACATATTGAAAAGCACCTTGGTGCTCAAGGGCATTGGCAGGAAAATTTTGTGCATGCCAGGCTTATTATAAGGTTGCCAGTCCTTCCAGTGAGGCTGTAGTCGAAGAACAGTTCCTACAGCGCAGCCAGAGTGAAGCAGGAAGGTTTCATATTTGCCGCTGTGGTGGTAGGAGTCTCTCAGCGAGGGTCTCTGGCACTCTCCTGGCACCAGGTACTGGGGTCCTTGGCCAGGATGGCTCGACGGTCTGCAGGATCCCACCTGGCAGCTACATGAAATCACCCAGCACAGGCCTCCCCCTGGGCCAACAGCACCCACTACGTAGGTACAACCCCACCTGGTTTTGTGAACGCTTGCTGAAGCCACAGCCCTCACCTCCTGTCCAGAAACAGCCCTTGGCCCCACAGAACTGTCGCTTACGCCAAAGCCATTACACAGCCTTAGTCCAGATTGCCAGTCTGTGGCACTGGTACAGCCATGCCTGCTCAGGCTGAAGTCCTGGCACACGGAGGCACAAAGCACAGCGCATCTCCCCTCTGCTGTTCCCTCTCAATACGTATGTATGCCTGGGAGAAGCAGCTTGTTGGCTTTGTTCAGCTTGCGATGTGCGAGTACAAAACTATGATGCTGCCGCTCTGGAATCCTGCCTGACCTCTCCTACCAGCTGCCTCCAGCAAGGTTCGGGAGGTTTTTGGCACCTCCAGTTTTCCGTGCTTTAGGTGGGAAATCCTAACACAACAGGCTGGCACCTTCCAAAGCACGCTGTGCTTGTGGATCTCAGGCATCTTGGTGTGTGTGTCAGAAAGGTGAGCATTTACCCTACGGTGCTTCAGGCAGGTCTCCTACCACAGAAGGAAGACAGGCAGAGCGGTTGGGATCACAACAGGCTGGTTAGTATTTTCAACTAGTTGTAAAAGGTTTTAGCTGTCAGATCCTTAAGCTAAGGAATGGCATTGGGAAGAGAGAAGTCGCGAACTTTAAAAAACCCCACAGCAATACAAGCTTTGCCTTTTAAAGACTTCGGAGGAGCCCCCCCTCCGCAACGTATCAGAGCCTTAGCAAACTTCCTCCGGGGCAGTTTTTATTTCTCGCTACCGACTTGGGATGCCGCCCCCACGGCCGCCGCCGCCTGCCCGAGCGCAGCTACAGCATTTCCCCCCTCTGAAAACTCGTCTCCCTTCCCGACAGAGGCGGGAGCCCCGTCTCGCCGCGGCCCCCCCTCCCCTCCCCTCCCCTCCTTCCCTCCCTCCGAGGCCGGCCGGCCGGCCGCGGGTGCGGGCGCTGCGCGGCCGCGCAGGGCGCTCCGCCC
>VYZV01025761.1:59754-94376 GCA_013401275.1 Pandion haliaetus
CTCCCATTCTGTGTGTTGCCACATGAGGAGTTAGTAATTGCTATTCTGTTGTCCTTATTGCACCCCAGTGCGCTTTGTTGTTCCATGTGTTACAGCCATTGCTAGTCCTGGTACAGCTCAACAATTTTGAAATCTTGGATCCCTGCAAAATTATCTTCCTGGCTGTGAAAGGCTATAAAGTTGCACAAAGGGGTGAAGCCAGGGAGCCAGACCTGCTGGGAACCCATTAACAAATGTGATCCTGAGGAGCCAGTAGGTGGTTTCTGGTAGAGATTGTTATCTTTTGTTTTGGAAGGTTGTAAATTAAACATGGAAATTTAGTATCGCTGTATACAGGAAAGCACAAGTACAGTCTATATGTCAATTTTGAGCAAAGATTCCCTGTTCACTTGCAGAAGGCAGCACTGTGTTTAACATGTAGGAGAGAGATGGGCTCTTACCTGTGATGAGAAGGGACTGGATTTAGTGACCCTGGAGGTGTCTCCACTGTTAGGTTTTCCAGCCATTTTTCCATGTTCATATTTCACATGGAACAAGCAGCTCCAAGCACACAAGGGGAGCTGGGAGTGGCACATCCCCAGCTACAGCTCATCCACTGAGGACACTTTTTCATGCAGTTTAGACTTGCTGACAGTTACAGCTACAGAGTATAGCAGCTGAGGATGTGCCCTGTTATGCTGTAGTGGGGTTTTTTTTTTTTCCTCCCTTCATAATGCACGTGCAGCTTCAGTGAACAGAGGTTTCTTACATCCCTAAGACATGCAGTACAGTCTTAACCTATCTGAAAACACATTACAGTTCAGTGAGCACTCTGAATCTTTCTTGAGGTCACATAGGAAATTGGTGACAAAATGAGCATCGAATAATCAGCAGTTACAACTTCCAGATTTATATCTGCCAGTTGATTTCAGCCTTTTTATAGGCCTGCATGACCTCGGAAGCACATCACACACGTACCCACGATCATCTTGGTCAGCAGCACCAGTTAACTGTGGCCAAAACAACCCCTGCTGCGCAGCAGGGAGCCACAGGATTGCATTAGGGGTGAAGGCAGTATCTAGGTGGTTGTGAGGCAGAGAGCACGAACCAGCATGTGTGTTCCTTCTCATCAGCTGGGGTTTGCTGTGGTCCCGAATCAGATTTCCCCATGTTGAGCACCCATGTTGAGCACCCTTGACGAACAAGGCCCCAGCTGTCTGCTGCCACAGAAGTGTGCGCCAAGGCAGGCTATGAAAAGTGTTGCACAACCCAGTATAATTTAACCACATGCTGAATAAATACACTTTTAAGAACTCTTTTGAAGAGATGTTTTGAAGAGATGTTGCCTAATTAATCCTGCAGGGGGTATAATATGTATATTTTTGAAATCCAGTTTTAGCATCATGCAATTAGCTTTTATGGCCTAAGGATTCTGATTTAGACATTCTTTAGTTACTAATGGTAATCTGTTTTAATTAGAAATGCAAATGTGGTTTAGATCCAAATGTATCTGAGTGGTACAATGTAAAAAGATGATTCACAGCTAATACCACTGAAGTGCCTCAAGTCTGGTATTCTTTGTACCTTCTGTAGTTTGAACCGTGAGGATCAACATGATATTCAAACACCGCTCTCAGCTGAAGAATGTGGAAGCTGAATAGATTTCTTTAGGAAATTGAATAAGTATTAATCAACAGGGATCCTTTCTAGGGCAGCAGACGGAAAATCATAGCTTTAGGCAAGGAGGAGGCAAACACTTTGAATATCACAGTAGTAACTTCAGCCCCACAACAGCAGAGCACAGCTCCTGCCAGGGTGCAGGTGCTGAGCAGACAGCAGCATCTTAGTTGACTTTGACTTAGTATCAGAGAAATTACTCAGGCTTGAACATCACAGGCTGCTCAAGGAGGGCTGGAGCTGTTCAGAGCTGTGCTGCCATAACATTTGATCTGGCAGTGTGTTTGAGAAAAGCCTCAAGCAAAGCAAGCTCCAGACAAACATCTAAAGGCTAATGCTCCTTGAATATTCACTGCAGCCATTTGTCCTGGAGATACTAAACTATCAGGCACGTGGATGTCTGTGATCAGGCATCTTACATTGCAGTGAGAGATTTTCTGTATTCGACAAAGTCTTTACAGAATCAAAGAGCCTCTGCTGCTAGACCAGTCCAGCCCTTGCTGTTGTGTTCAAATAAGTGTTTCTTTTTCCCAGTTACTTTGAAAGATGGGGCTGAAAGAAAGCGACTACTCAGCAATAGTGAAGATGGCTTTTGTAATGATAATTGCTTATTAGACATGTTGCTTGGTAGAGCATTTTTACAGCTATTTGCAATTAGATGCAGTGATGCAGCTGGGAATGAAGCAGTGCAGTTTATGCAGTGCACCTCTCCACCTGTCTGCTAAGCTGGACGTAGAATTTTTTCTGTGAGGAGCCTGCTGGTAAGGAGCAATGGTATAGGCACCGTAGCCATGGGAGGCTCCGTGTGGCCCTCCAGAAGTCAAAATCAATGAGTTTCTCAGGACTAGCCTTATTGGGAAGGCTGGTGGCTGGGTCAAGGCACTTGCACAGCTTCAGAGGGCTCAGACCTCGGCAGGGTGCTGCAGAGAGCTCTCCTGTTCCCATGCAGCAGATGCTCTCTGAGACTTTAAGTTTCCATCCCATCTTTCTTGCTGATGCAGGTGGGGTGTAATAGTGAGTTCATCACCTGAAATTTGATAAACTTGTTGACCAGCACCATGGGGAAGGTTCCTCACAGAACTGCTTCCTGGCCTGGAGAGTTGTCAAACAAAAAACCAAGACGTAGATCGCGTGAGCCTGTTATATGGGACAGCAAGTGATGTCCTGATTTTTCTACTTAAGCTCAGTGAATTAAAGCTTCCCACAAGTCTAACTGGTAGTCTTGAGTGTGCACTTAAAAGTCTCCGAGCTGCTTGGCCATTTCCCTGTGCCGTGTTCAAAGAGCAAAACATCACAAGCACCAGCAGTTCTTATCTGTGTGTTTTATTTCCAAACCGCTGCTTGCATTTACTTCATTCATTACTTCTTTTAACTCATCCTAACCAGTACCTTTGCTGTGAGCTTGTATTTTCTGCTAGTATTTCTGGAGGACAAGGGTGTGGAGGTAGCTGCTTTGGGCACCAGCCCTGGAGGCTCCAGCTGCAGTGTGTCTGTTGTCAAACACCCCAACCTCGTTGTTCTTGGTGGCTACGTGGTGTCCGCTCTCACCCTGCACCACTTGCAACTTATTCTTATTCCGTTCTTTTCTTTTCAGGGGCTGTCAGAGCCTGAATAATTTAAGAGTGAACAAATGAGAGACGTTCATGGAGGACTCTGTTCTTACCTAGGCACAATTTGACAAGCATGTAGATTGCCTTGGGTTTCCACTGCACCTACCACAACTTTACTAAGAGAAAAGCCCCCTTTCCTAGACATCTGTGTCACTCTTGATTAGTAAAGTTTTTCAAGATCAGCGCCTTTGGAATTGGTTGGTAAATGGACAAAGACTTTCTCTTTGCCCGGAGCTCCTGACAGCCTCCAAGTACCAAAGAGAACTCCACAGCACTAGAAAGCAAGACACAGCTGCTGAATGTTGGAAGCTACTGCATTTGGCAAAAGAAGCTGACGCTAAGATGCACACAGTTGTGTTTGTTTGTTCTGCTTGTTTTCTGTGCTTTCTGAGCCCTGTGTGTGCCTGGAAAGTTTAATGACCAATCCCTTCTTTCTCAACATGCAGTTTTTCTTCCTGTCCCAAAAAGCTTTGGGTTCTGTTCTTGCTTTTTTTTTTTCCAATTCCAATTTATTTTGTCACCAATACTCTTCTGTTGTTTCCATGAGGAATTGTTTGGGGACATAGTGACAGTTTCCTTTGAGGTAGGGAGAGATAAACACAATATTCAAGTGTCATCCTCCTCCCTCCTTTCCCCCATTCAGCAGAGTGGTCCACCTTGTCATAGAGGTTGCTGGCTTCAAGTGTGAAGGCAGAGTTGACCTTAGCAACGATGTCATTTAACTGAGAAATTGCTTCATTAAGTGTGGAAAAATTCTTACAGTAGCACAATTTGGGAGCTGCTGAATGAAGCTGACCCTTAACACTTCGCAAAAGAATAAGGCTTGTGTTGTACTAACAGCTGCTTGGAAACCATGTGTAATAAAGTTTGTTTTTGTGCCCACCACCAGGATAAAAGATGGTATTCGCCGACTCTGGTACCCTTGCGCTCCCAGCAGAGCAAAACTGCTTAGATCAAAGTTAAAAAGTCTGCTTCTATGTGGGTGTCTAAGCATTTCACAGTTCCTTATGCTAAAAGTAACAGTGTACTTGCAAAGGCCAGCAAATCCTGCTGCTCTTGTTCAGCTTCAAACATGACATTTTCCCCCTCATCATCCCATATAGGTTTCCATAAAAGTTCAGGGTTAAAACTTTTTTTACAGAACATGCATAAGTCTCCTATCAAAATATATCAAGGGGGATTTTTGCTTTGTGTTTGGAGCTTTGTTCTTTTTGCTGCTAGCAACACTTATTCTGCAAAACTTCAGGGTCGGGGAGTACTTTATTTTTGTCACAGAATGAGGACAGTGTAAATACAAAATGTAAAGTAGAACTTACAGAAGTGCTTCAACGAGTTGTTTGACTAAATTGAAATAAATGTTGATTTGTTCAAAAAAAAAAAAAAAAGCATGCCCTTTCTGGATCTTGTTAGTCTTGACTTTTTATTTCCTTTCTTTGCTAAAGCAAAATGCGTGTCTCTTGACTTCAGAAATCTGCTCTCCCAGCTGTGAGGCATTACAGGAAGGCTGCTCCAACGTGCGGTCCCAGCAGATGTGTTGGACTTGCTCTCGCTGTGTTCTGGTCTGGTCCAGGACGTGTGCTGGGCACAAACCCGAGGCAAGAGAATGGGTGAATGAAATTGAGTGTGTAGAAATACTGTGTCTGGCCTCAAACTCTGCTGTGTGGAGCAACTGCTCTTTTTCTGAGCTTTTCCACACCCTTTTATTTAGTAAAAACCCTATTCTAAAAAGTTGTTGCAAGGTTCCCTTGAAGGACTCAAGGCAGGCCAATAATGTACCTGTCTCACTCCTTACCAGCTCCTATCCCAAAATACTGTATCTCACTTATCAACGGGTTGGTGGATTCACTCTGCGGATGTTTGTTCTCTTATTATTCCTGCCATGAACTCACAGCAGCTTATATGAGGGCTCAGGTGGGACTCTGAAGCAGGATGAATTTGTCAAGCTCATAAGTGGAGAGAAAAAGGCTCAAACCTCCCACCAGCAAAGTTGTAGATACCCGTCACAGTTGTATGCTGTTATATGGAAACAGGTTTCTGAGTGGGACACCCAGCGAGGAGGACCGCAGATGTTTCAGCTGCTGTTCAAGTGCTTGCGTGGGGTTGAGTTGCACACTTTCATGAGAGCCTCTTCAGAGAGAGGCACAAGGACGTGTTCTGCCTTTATGTGCAGCAGCTCCTCGGTTAAATGCTTATCTGTAAGAAATGAGTCCCTGCCCTGTATTCATCTGAGGACTCATCTTCCTCTTTTCCCCGTGCACTCCCTACAGTCACCTCTGACAATAGCTTTAGGTCCACATGAAGCAGCAGATACAATAGACATGGTTTCTGTAGCTGTTCCACTCACTAGGCACTCTTTGACAGTAGCAAAGTCATGGTTTTTTTCAGCAGGCTCTTTCTCTGTGCCTTCCTCTTGTGCTGTCTCTCTCCCTGGAGACCCAGCTCACTCATTCAGCACGCTCTCAGGATTTCAGTAACTTTTCTTGCAAGGTCTCTTGAGACGACGCGCCTCTGTGCTGTTTCTCCAAGCTTTTGGTTTTATCTCACTCTTTGAAACTTTCCCAGAACTGCAGTGACTTTTCTCTGACCTCCAGGAACTGGAGCTCTTGAGCCCTGACACTCTGACTGGCACAACCAAGACCTGGAGACTACTTTGGGATGTCAGCTTTCCCAGCGCATGCTGGATGAAAGCCGCATCTGAGCAACACCAGCTAAAAATAAAAGCTATTCAACTGAAGCTAATGGCGAGTTGCCATGAGTTATTGCTCATTAAAGTGAATTGTCAGATGCTTAACTTCAGCTAATCATTTCCTGCTGTGAGATCGGCCTGGTATGAAACATACTCAAATGTGGGAAGGGGATTCACAATAACTAAATTTAGCTGAGGGTGTAATTTCCTCGCACTCCCTCCGTAGTTAATGGAAAGAGAGAGGCTCCTACAGGGTGTGATTCCCACTCTGCACCACCCTTGGGCAGAAGTGTGCACAGCTCCTTGATTGCCGAGAGCATGAGGTGAGCTGCTGCCTGCCACAAAAACAAGCTTCTCCAAGTGACTGTGTTTGCCCACCCCAGCTAGGTGAGTGCTTGTTTTCCTCAGCTTAGGTTTCTACCTGGAAGTAATGATCAGGAAGTCAAATATTAAAACCAACAGATAGGTGACCATTTCCCAAAGGCAAAACTTATGCAAAATCCCCCAGGAGCATCCCCTGCTTTGCAGTGTAGCTTAAGGGAACTCTGCAGATCATCTTCTATCTCAAAGCAGCTCTTCTTTCCCATTTCCAAGAAATATCAGCTATTCAATAAACAAACAGTGTATTCTGAATGTTGTGTGATTAATTTAGGTTTTAGTCCTTTTTTTGCCCTGTTCTTTTTGGAAATTAGTCTTGTTTGCATGTTTGGCACTGAAACAGAAAGTAAAATTTTGAGTTTTTACATTACAGTGATTGGAAAATTTGTCACATACGTCTGTTTTTAGCAGTGTAGGCTACTTTCTCTATTGGACTAGAAACTTTTGCATAAAATATTTAACTCCATACTACTCTTCTTGAGTTTGGACAGAAGTAATTTCATCCACATAAATGGAATTGTGAGAATCCTGCCAGACTGATTTGTGTCTTTTGATGTTACTTCCAGTTTGAAGCTTCAAATGATACTGCAAGACACAAACAGAAAATTCAGTTGAACCTTCTCAGTTCTGCTCATTTCCAGGGGATTATAAAGTTAGGGAGAACATTTGAACCTTGTGGTGTAGTTTGAACATGTCTTTACCCTCTGGTGTGAAACTGGGTCCTACATGGTCTCATCTCATTTTGGTTTTTTTCTTGAGCCAAAGCACAGGGCAGGTCTGCGGTTGGACACGTGTAGAGCGGCTGAGCTGGGAGTGTATGGGGAATCGTGGAGGACTCCAGGGAGAGTTTTGCAATTCAATTGCAAAAGTTTAATATACTTCTAATCTAAAGGGCTTTTCAAGCCAGTTGTCCTCTATCATTTTTCTGACATGGGCACTGAAGATTTCCTCATGTTCATTTGCATTCTTCACTGGAGCCTTTTTCGGAGGCAGTGCCTGAGGAGACAGTTTATCTATTGACATTAAAAGTTGTCATTCATTATTTACATTGTTATGAACTAGTGTTTTTACTTGAGGAATAGCTGTAAAGTGATTTTGTATTATCCAGATGTTGTTACCTCCCAAGTTTTTGCAAATCCATGCCAGGTTTTACAGGCAGAATAGGCTCTAACACTAAAACTGGGATTGGTACTGTCATCTGCCTAAGCCACAGAGTTTTGTAACCCTGACTCGTGCCAATAAAAATGTTTCACTGAGTATGTTTTGGACATTTAATACAAAAGCACAGAAGAGACCAAAGAAGCAGTTTTCATACCTCGTTCTGCCATCTTTGCATCTGTCAAGTAGAGCTTTAGCCCTGAAGCCCTCGAGCAGATCCAAGGTGGCTTTCATGCAGCATTTCCCAAGGGAGAGTATAAAGCCTCAAGAGGCTGAGAGCCGTGAACTGGAGCCTACAGCCTGTGCGGTGAAGGAGGTGCTCTTGGAAAGGGCAGGAGAGGGTGCATTTTGATGGTTTAGATGATTCTTGTTTGTTTAGTGTCAAATACTGACACAGAGGCTTTGTCTGTGCATAGGATGGGTCTAGATGACTCCAGCTTTCCAAGATTTTCTGGTACAGAGATTCCCGTTCTTCAGGAAATAATAGTTTGAGTAAAGACTGAGTTAGTCTTTAACCCACATCTGATTCAGTTCCATTTTTGTCAGAAATGTTATTTTACAGGAATCACTAAATAAGGAAAATGGGCTCTGTTGAGCACAGCAGAGCTAATTTATGTGTTCATTGGTCAGATTGTCATTATTGGCTTTCATTCATGGGTGGAATTATTTCTGAAAAAAATACGTTGATTTAAATGCACATGCTAATAGGATTACAGAGTTCCCATTCTGGCTCATCTTCTCTGACTTCTGTGGAAAAATCCTTTTCTCTCAGGCTGTTTTTCTGGGGTGAGAAATGGAGCTATACAAAAATCAGAAGATTCACCTCTTCTCACTTAAAGCAAGATGGTGTCCTGACATAGTCACCTGTCTTCATAGCTATATTCTGTATTAACTTCTGATTATGGAAGCGTATTTCCTTCCTATCATATATAATATGTGGTTAGTATGGATCTAAAAGAGAAGCCTGATGTTTTCTTCTGAGTTGCTCTGAGAAGCCTTTTTCTTTTCCCATCAGAGATCTGAGTTCCTGCAGATGAGTCCGGTGCTGCATGAGCCTGATCAGACAGACCTCCCCTCCCATGCATGCTCTAGGGAACAGGGAGGTAAAAATAAAACGCCTTGTATTTATGTTCCAGCAGTAATTCCTACTGACTTAAATGGGAATACAACTGTGCCTCTGAAACAGGTCTATGAGATTTTCGTTCTTCCTTTCACCCAAGGTTGCACAGAACTGGAACCTTCCATTTTTCAAGTAAAAGAGCTGTGGTTTTATAGACGTCTGTTCATTTGAGCAACAACAACAAATATTTCATGCCTCCAGCAGTGCAAAAGCTCTGAATGTTAAAGCTCTTCGGTCTGGCTGAGTATCTGTCACAGTCCTATTGCCAGAAGTTTCTTGGAGGTTTGCTCAGGGGGGTTTTGGAAACCATAATTTCTTCTGTCTGAATGAATAGTTTGGCCAGGAAATCAATCTAGCCACACTAGTCTGCTGACCTCCATACACCCATTTTGCTTCACCAAATACCTTTTTTTAGACATGTGTGTCCCGGGACATCGGTGACAGGAAGACTGCTCGCTGCAGCTCTCTGCTGAGCCCTGACGTTCCTGCAGACCTAGTGCAGTGTGAGGGCAGCCACTGGTTTGCTGGTCCTTGCGGGCAGCGGCGACTGCCTGACTTGCCACGCAATGTGCCGCTGCATCCTTTTCCAAAGTGCTCTCTGGCTTTTCTTAAGCAAACTGTGTTTTTGAACAGCTCTACCGTTACAGTTTGCAAAGTACATACAAGCTAGTGCTTTGCAAGAAGAGCACGGTAACATGTCCTTCTCTTCTGCTTGATCCACCTGGTGTCTGGATCTCAGGCTAGTATCAAGTGTCATGATTAATGTATTTGTAGCTGTATGTGCCATGGAAGCAGTGGAGCTCACAGAAGCACAGCTTAGGAGGTTGTCTCCAAAGTCTTTCCTGGCAGATTTTGTGTTGCATGTTTCTGTCTCTCATTTCATGAGCTCTGCTCTTCCTTGAGCTCCAGTCCTGCCCCTGCAACCATGTCGAGGTGACCTGCTTTATGTGCAAAGGAAATCATTCTCAGCAGGGCTGGCAAACAGCAAGTGTGACTTGCTCACAGATGTGTCCATCTTTGCAGTTCCTTTAAAAAAGAAAAGGAAAAAAGGTTATGAGTATTGTGTGTGGACTCTTTGGTGTGGTTTTTGGATGGTACATGTCTGGCAACGGTGGGAAGTGGGACAATGAGATGGGAGTGCTTTGTACATGTGTAGGGTGCTGGGTAGAGCAAACTCACCCCACCTTGAGGGGCTCTCATGGTGGCTGGGTACCAGGGAGATTTATACCAGGCTTTCTTTTCCACGTCCCTGCCTATCCTCCATCCAGCAGAGACTACATTACCAGGTAAAGGCAAGATAAGGCCACGTCTCCAGTCTTGGGCTGCATGGGCCAAACGAAGCCCAGGCTCTGTCCCAGATGCCTTACAGTGGTCAGCCAGGGCACTTCAGTGGACAAGGAGAAAGAAGGAGACTTCATATCCGTCAGGGTTGCGTACAGCATGGCACAACTGAGATTTAGTAGCCCGTTGGTAAATAGCCTTTTTCGTCACCAAAGGTATGACCTTGAGTGGGAAAATCCAGAGCCTCGGTTCAAGTGGGATTGTTGCGTGGTGTAACACACCTCCCTCTGGAAACCTTTGGATTGGCTTTCATCATGGCTTGTGGCTCTGGAGGCCTGATGTTCCATCTGCAGAGGTTTCCTGGCTCTAGGTTAAACTTTGGACAAAATTCCTGCAAGCGAGCAAGGTGGGCTGTGCACCAGCTCTGTTTCTGCCCGCCTGCTGCCTTCCCCAGGGTGACAGGGGACAATGACTGAGCGTTGCTTCCCCGGGATGGCCTTGAGAGAAGAGTGCCATGGTGTGAGAGGTGCTGTGTGTCTGTCTGTGCCCTGGCTGTGGCTCTGCTGCCTGGGGGCGGGAGAGGGAGGTAGCAAGGCCAGGTCCTGGTCCTTCTCATAAAACCAGGGATATTTCCTGGTGGGAAGGGAGGTTCCTGCCCCTTCCATCACAGACTTTGGTGTTCCTGGGTTTGGCCCTGCCTTGAGCCTGCCAGGCTGAGGTAGGATTGCATATCTCGGAACAAATCCTGAGGATGGAGAGAGTTGTCCCAGGCTCCATTTAGCCTCCTATCAGCTCCCCTCCCTCACTAAAAGGTAAATTGGCAAGGTGTTGTTGACTGGAGGTAGGAGTTTGTTCTGTGTTACTTCCAAGCTGTAGTAAAAACCTCTGTGTACATTAATCAACCGAGATGTGGGGAGATCAGCTTGTCCTCCGTTCTCCTCAACCTCCCCCCAAGCCCAGTCCCCAGCAAAGGCAGAGAGTCTCTGATATGGCTGCTTTCCCCAGATCATCCCTGACAGTGGCAGTCACCACAGAGTGATCGCTTCCAGCATTTCTCCTTCCATGACTGCAGCTTGGCTCCCTTTGCATCAATAATTCCCAAAGTTAATGCTCCTGCAGGAGCAGTGGGAGCGCGGGCACCTGAGGGCACCCTGCTTGGCACAGCCCCTTGACGAGGAGCCCTTGAGCTTCCCCCACCGCCTGTGGGGCTTTCGGTGCTCTTGGGGGGATGGAGGGGCAAGGGCACTTGGAAAATCAGAATCACCATCATGAAACCCTGAATGTTGCTGATTAAAGGTGCACTGATGAACTCCTAGAGCATCACGCAGAGCTTGCGAGAGGAGACTATCTAAAGCCTACTGAGTGGAAGATAAGCTGGCCACTGACAAATATTATCTTGTGCTAGTTGATTTAATGCCACTTCATGTGCGTGAAATAACATCAACAGGAGCTGGCTAAACCCAGGCCTTTTTGAGATAAGACTGCTACTTTGCCCTTACAGAGGAATGTCAGAAAAACCCCAGCAGCTCCACCTGGGATCCATCCTCATCCCAGCCCCTCTCATGCTTGCTCCTGTCATCAGAAGACAGATGATTTGGATTTTCTTCCTGTCTGGGAAATGAACTTTGACTTCCTCTAGCTTGTTACAATTATTTCCGTATGTCCTAAAAACCTAACTTTTGACCTCAGGTATGTAATAAATTACTGGTTGAACTTCTGACTGAGGCTGTCTATGGTTATAAAATATTATAACTCTCACAGTCTGCATTTTACAAGCTGGCGGACAAGGCAGGCTGAAGTCTCTGCTCAGTGCATAGCCAGCTGTAAGCAGCAGCTCTGCCCAATGGGGTGGGAGCTCTGCGTGCAGTTAGCAGGAACTGGCTTCTAAAACAATATAGGTAACAATTCTCTGGGACAGTAGCTCTCCCTCAACATGTGTACTACCCAGTATCTCTAATGATATTTATTGCTGAACTGAGAATATCTGGATGCACCAGGCTATTTTCATGAGTTGTAACTTTTCTCCTGGGTGGATAAAAGATTCAGAGATAACCATCTAAAAATGTTTAATAACATCAGCTGTCTGCCTTCTGATCTACAGTCTGAGATGTATCTTACAGGAGTGTGACAATTTCTGAATTCTGTAAAAAAAAAAATTGTCTTAAACTGTGTGGGATTAAACATCTCGGTCCCTGATTGCTTCTGGGGAGGGAGTTGCCTTGCCATGGTTTCAGAAAGATGAAAGCAGGGCACTTGTTCCTAAAGGACAATTGAGAAATCGTGGAGCAAGTTGTTTGCTTTGGTTTTAAAGACTTATTGACATTGGCACATCTTTGGTTTGTTGCTTTTGTGGGGAGTAAGGGAGGTTGCGCCCATTTCTAAGGTGCTAATCTGAACATGCATATCGATAATTGCTGTTGGATACAGTTCAGCAGAATCTCCTGCTTGGGTATAATGGAAATCTTTTTTAATTTTAAGCCTGCCTTACATCTTCTTGGGAGTTTCCTTTGGTTTGAACAATTTGTCATCTTTTGTAATTGTTCCAGTTTCTTAGTTCTAGGGAAGGTGTGAAGTCTTCTGAAAAATTGCTTTCAGGGGCAAAGGAGATAATTTTAAGGTGCTTCAAATAACCTTCAGAAGTTAATAAGTAGTCTAACTAACAGTAATATCATCAAGGTCTGGAAATGGTTGAGAAACATTTATGGAATCAGAACCTGACAAAGTGTTGGTGGCTGTCAGGTCTCCTGTAGTAATCTGCTTTTTTTGCTTATTTTCTTCCTGGCAATTCACAGTGAAATCTGTGGGAAGAAGGTGAGAAATTCAGCACTTAACATGAAGTTCAGGCTTTCATCAAAAACTAGATAACTTTGCTGTCTGTGATCTTTCATAAGGACAGATAGTATGGTAGGAAATGAGAGAAGTGTGTAAGATTGTGAAAAATGCCTGTTGCAGGGCATATTCCTCTCTCTGGTGTGCAATAAAGTTTACCCAATGTCCTTGTGTAAACACAAAACCTTTCATCGAGGCAGCTTGTATTTTCATACTTGGGACTGCCAAGCGCTTGATGTGCACTAGGAAATAGAGGACGTGCTGGTATGATCTCTCACCTGCATTGTTTTCTTCCAGACGCATATTCTGTATCTTCTAATGACAATGGGGGCAAGTCTGATTCAGTGGCCAACTTACAACCTCAGCCATCCCTCAACTCCATCCAGAGCTCTCCTGGCCCCAAGCGCTCGACCAACACCTTGAAGAAATGGTTGACTAGTCCTGTGCGCCGTCTGAACAGTGGGAAGACCGAGAGCAACATCAAAAAACAGAAGAAGGTGCGAGATGGCAGGAAGAGCTTTGACCTTGGCTCACCAAAGACTGGAGATGAAACCACTCCTCAAGGAGACAGTGCAGATGAGGTGTGTGTTGGTATTTGTTGCAGGAAGGATGCTGTCTCTGATAGTCTCTTCTGTGGTGTGTGATTCACGCTTGAGTAAACGCAGTTCATTTAGGGTCTAGAGGGAACAGCGAATCATATGTAAAATGGCATTGATTGAAGCTGTGTTGCAGACAGCATTGTCATCCAAAGAGCAATGGAATATATAGGGAACAGCGTTTCAACGTCTGCATATATTATCGTCCTTTGACTAGATATTATTTTTAATAGCCTTTTAGAAAGCTGCCAAGAATAGAAATTAGGTTATTTTTGAGCACGTTATCACTTTTTGCTGAGGTTCATATCACCCTTGTCATACCATGGCAGTGTAATTCCTTATTGAAAGAAAACACTCAGAGAAATAGCCATGTTTCTGTTAAATCTGCTACATATTTGTAGCTGCAGTTTCTCTGCAGGCATATTCTTTGCCAGAATGGCTCTTTCCTGATAAAGTGAATATGAAATTGCAAGCCAAAAATGGAGAAGATAATAACTGAACACAAATAGAGGAACACATTTTAAAAACTGTATATTGAGCTGTTCTCATTTAAGTTAAAAAATACTTTTCCAGTAGCACACAGACAGCTGTAACTGCCTTAGCTGCTTGGGTGGCCTATAAACTGTATTTCTCTAACTCTTAGAATGCACCAGGATTAACTGGCAAAACCTTACGTCTTTATTGATTCTCTTCCATGATGCTTAGCATTACCTGCAATTCTCTCCACCCAATGCAATACTGAGCCAGTATTAGTATTAACAGATTCAAAGCCTGGTGGTAGGTCTCAGATATCTAAAAAGATGGAAACCCATCCCTGCTTCTAATTATATTTAACTTTTCTTCAGAAGAGCAAGAAGGGTTGGGGAGAAGACGAACCAGATGAAGAGTCTCACACACCTCTTCCTCCTCCTATGAAGATTTTTGACAATGATCCCACCCAAGATGAGATGGTAAGACCTCCCCAACTACATCAGTTTGCTGTTTAAGTGCATTTCTCACATAGCTATCTCACAGTGGTTTTGTAGTGGTCTTCTAGTATTCAGGGCCTAGACTTGTAGTTATAAGAGACTACTATGTGCAAATTGTAATGTAATACCTTTCACCAACTGGATTTACAAATAGTGCTGGATAAGCAATTTAGCCCTGGCATCCCATTTCATGACAGGCCAATCATGTGCTTGTGTTGTGTGTGGTCAGAAATTCCACTTAGGCTGGTAATGCATGTTCTCCATGTCGTGTTTTAAAAGTGCCGTTGGTGTCTGGCAGTAGCAGCAGAAATGGTATTTGGTGGCAGCCTGGGCCCGAGGAGTAGCACAGATGCTGGAGTCTGAATCCAGAAATACCACCTTTACCAAGAGTTAGGTAGTTAGGACTCTCCATGCAAGCTTTGTGTGTGATTGGGGTCCAGCAATGTTGTCAGTCTGTGCCCCACCATCCACCCTCCATTCTGAAGGGCTTTAAAACTTGCAGGTGGAAAAGCATACCCAGTGCTATCATTTGGTATTTTCAGCATATGTGGCTGATCATCACTGAATAGTCCATCAGCTCCAGTTAGTTCAGAAGCCCGTAGGGTACCTGAAGTCCCTCTCAGAGGGGTGGGAAAGGCTTTGTTCTGCCCACCTTTGTGCACCCTGCTGGTGGTAGTAGTTCTCTGCTGTTAGCTAGGTCTTCTTGAATATTAAGCCAGAATTTGCTGTGGTAGATGGTGCAGTGGCTTGCAGAGTCCTTCAGTTGCTCTCTTGGACTTGGGGTGAGAATCTGTCAATGCGGCTATGACAGTGGTTTGCATTCACAGTCAATGTGGGTCCTGTCTGCACGTGTCCTCCCCACCCTTTCTTGGTGCTGTCATCTCCCTTGTAGAAATTCATCCTCCTGTTTTGCTGTTTCCTGCTTTCCTGCTGGCATCTGTTTTTAGCACTGCCACTTCTGTATCTCTCTTCTCTGATTGTAATTACTGCAAGCAAAGAAGCAAGGATAGGGGAGATTAATAAATTGTCAGAAAAAAACCAACCCAGAATGTTCTTGGGGAAGGTTGAGGCAGGAGTTTGGAAATACAGAGAGAGAAGGGTGCAAATATTTCTGAGACTCAAGGAGCAGAATGATGGAGGAAATGATTTGGGGGCTTGCTGCTAATCTGTCAGGAAATGTTATGACGTTGTGGCAGCAAGACCAGAAGGAAGCAGCTGGAGTCATGGACTCTTGCCCTTTGAGTGCTGTATGTGCTGCTGGCTGACTGGCGAGGGGCAGAAGCAAAAGGTTGGTGAAGCAGAGCTGTAGTGGATCCATGCCCAGCACAACAGCAGTTGCACAGGGCTTTTTCCCCATGGTGTTTAGCTAAATGTTTTGGGGTTAGTTTGCTTTTGGGTTTTTGGGGGGTTTGTTTTGGGTTCTTTTTAAAGAAAATCAAAACTGCTTTAGTCTGGTCACTATTTTTGATTTTTAACATGCCATGTGATTTCAGTATTTCTTAAATACATTTCTGACAGCGCCAATGTTGTGGAACTAAACTGTTTTCCGCTCCAGATGTCTAAGCTTTATAGAGCATTTTGGTATCCTGTTTCTTCACTCGCTCCTGAAGGAGAAGATTAAATAGAGCAAGATGCATCTGAGACCCTTTGTCTCTCTCCCTTTTTCTTCCCTTACTCACTTTTTGTCATGGGGGAAAAAAACTTAAGCTCACAAACATGGCTCCTGAATTCCCTGGCACAGGAGCATCACATTAACAACGGCTGAGTCATGCTGGAGCCAAAAGCTCTTTAAAAGTGTTATTTGGGCACAGCTCCCTGCTCAAGTCCTGCTGCTGCTTACAGGCACAGGCTTAGGTTGGACCAGCAGCAGCATGGGGAAGTAGCAGTGGTAGGTGGGAGATGTCTGCATGGTGCGGGAGGTGACACCTTTCCCTGAGCCCATCTCTAAGGCAGCAATAATTGTGCCTCGCTGCTCCTGGAGGCTCTTATAAAGACAAATTGCAAGATATCTTCATGTTAGAAATTCATAATTTACTTCCTGAGAAATAGAAATACCATTTTTTGGATTTGCCCCACACAAACCAGACTCTTTTGTCAATTACAGAAGAGTTTTATTTTACCGTGAAAGACTTGTAGGCAGCAAATGTTTCCATGCTCCCTTCAAAATCCTGCAGTTACTTACTTTTCAGAGATACTGAGCAATTTCAGTTAGAAGTGAGACCAACAGCTGTTTAGTGCCTCCAAAATTTGGACTCCTCCTGCTAGAATGGTTATGTTTGATGGTTATCGTCTATGTATTTGTCCACTATCTCTTCAAAGTCCCTATTTTCAGTCTTTTTTTTCTGAGGCACATCTATCCGCATTGCAGGTGAAACAGGCTGTCTGAGCTTTTACATTTGTATGCGATTCCTGCATCACCAGCCTAATTCCTTAATTACCAGCCTGATTACGTGTAGTTTTTGTTGTTGTAATTAGAACTGTTGATTAGATGTATTATTTGTGAAAGACGAGTGGCAGGCTGTTCACCGTTCTTCTCTGTCACAAGGCTTCTGTTTGGGATTGGTCTCCTTTGCCTTTTTTTTCTCCTCCTGGGGCTGCATCACTCGACATGAGCAACCTCCCCAAAGGGCTGCTTAAAGAGGTGGCCTGCTGCCTAATTCCTGCCATCACATTTCCACGTCTCACCCCCCAGCACTATTTAATCCCAGGTGTGTGTTCATTGGCACCTGCACGGTGACTTTGCTGCTCTCTGGAAGATCTTTATTAAGCAGCTGAGAGATGAATAAGCTTTTTAATAATTTTAATGCAGAATTTGTAAAAATTTAGCCATGCTTTAGCTGTGTCAGCCTGCCAAAAGCAGGTTACCAAAGGGCTTATAGTTTTAGTCAGTGCTTGTATTTCATTCAGAAGAAATGTACATACAGGTGAGCTAATAAATAGCAATTCCCATAGCTGTCGCATGAGTTTGGGTTTTCAAAGTGAAGGTTTCTTAGGACAAAGACCAAGGGGTGAAGAGGCCTGTACAGAGCAAAAACCTTAAACTAAAGCTGAATATTTCACACAGAGGCCACTCTTTGCAGAGCCATGGGAAATGCTTGGGTAGCACATTGAAGGGGTCTTGGTCTTTCTGAAGATTTGTAACAACCAGCAGCTATTTATTAGCTGTGGCTATCATAACGGGGAGACGTCCAAAGACATTACATGGTATCAGGCACCTAAAATCCAATACCTGCAACCAACAGACAGGCACAGAGAAGTGAGACTGAAAATGTTCTCATGTCAATAGGGAAAAGTGGGCATCTCCAAAGAGTGTTTTTGCCCTCCTGTGCCAGGTACTTAGGAGAGATATGTGTTTTCTCCCCACTGATTGGAGAGAGGGGAGAGAAAAGATAAACATTTTAGATGGCTGAAGTTGCATGAATGGGTGGTGTCATCTGAGTTCATTTGGAGTTGCAATTGATCCATGGGGAAGGGAGGGGGAATGGTTTGTTCCCCCCTGCCTCCCTCCCCTATTGCTTGTAACTCCATGCGTACCTTGTACTTAACTGCATTTATTAAATATGTATGTATGGGGGAGGGGGTAACTTCTTATATCTGCAGTAAGAAGATCAATTTTCTGGAGCCCATAAGACTGTAGATGTCCTTTGAAGGAGGAACCAACAGACATTAAGAATATTGTAGCCTGGTTGCAAATGAACTTCAGTTCTTTGATGCCCTTCCCTGGTTCCCAGCCTTGGAACTGCTGCAGGGAGATGGGCAGCCAGAAGTGGATGGCAATTCTGTGCTTGTCTGATACAGCGACACTCACTCACCTGACCATGCATGTGGTCATGTAACCCTTCTGCTCCCCTTCCACGTTCGTTCTCCTGTCCCAGAAGCTGCTTCACTGACCACTGGTTTCCTACTCCCTTCTCATCCTGCTAACTTGCTTTTCCTTTGCAACCTGGTGTCTTGCAGTCCTCTTCTTTGCTAGCTGCTCGACAGAGCTCCTCCGATGTCCCAACTGCTGCGGATCTTGTCAGTGCAATAGAAAAGTTGGTCAAAAGTAAGCTGGTAAGTTTAGTGTTGTGAAAACTGTGTACACAACAGGCCTAATATTGCTCTAGGGAAGGGCGTTAAAATCTACTTCTTGTTTCTGGTTTCCTTGCTTTCCACCTTCACCTGCTGTGCTTCTATTAACCCTATGTGCTCTACTTCTCAGTAGAGTGTCTAATATTTTTGCTCCTATTGTGAGATGAAGCCTACATCTCTCGTTGCCATGTAGGCTTTGCGCTGCATAGTTGAAAGGCACTTTTGGAGTGGGCTTTGCAGAGCATGAGCTACTGTACTGTACTCTTTCTGGGGTCTTGTTGGTATCCAAATATTTTACGCAGTGGGATGTTTTGTTTGGTTTGTTTTAAAGCTTGCTCTGAGGCACAGGAGTTTTACTGCCCACCGGGTGACATTGGTATCCTGGCTTCCCTGAAAAGACCCTCTAAAGAGAAGAACTGCTTGAAGTGTCACAGCTGTGCTTTAATTTTACAAAGATTCGTGTGTCACTTTTAATCTGCCTTGTCAACTCTTTCTGACAGGGAGTGGAATAAGCAATAAAACTGCTCTGGTTTTAATTTGTTAAAAAATTTCAGTATTGTGCACTCTCTCTGTCTGGTCCCATGTCTATTGGACAAGGAGTAAATCCTGTTTTATACCTTGGCTTCAATTAAGTTTTCCCTGAAACAGTGCAAAATGTTAGTATCAAAGCTAAACCTTTTTCTACATGTCCCAGGACATCTAAAATTAGCTAAATGCTTGCTTTGAGCAAGTTTAACTTAATTAACAAGTCAGGATTAAAGCAGGGTTCTGATGAGCCTACAAAGGTTCATTTCCTTACATATGCTGGAAGGATGAAGAGACTAAAAGCAAAACAAAAAAACCTGCAGTGATCATTAAATTACTGTAACTCTGTGCAAGCAGCTTTATCTAGTGAATCATATCAGAGGGTTTGGGTATTTTCTTGGTTTCAGATGTTGGTACATGAAGATAGCGTTCACAGGGTGCTTGATAAGGATTAAGTGATGAAGGAGCTCTTTGTGACATGGGAAACTGAGAAGGACATTCCCAGAAAATCTACTGAAAATAGTTTTATTCCACTGAGGGACTAACAAATCGAAAAGTATTTCATTAATCCAGTTAGATGTATTTTCGGAGGGTATTTTATTTTCTCTCCCCTGCATACAGGCTGTTAGGTCAATTGCAATTACTTTCCAGGGATTTGGGGGAAACTTTAATTAATGTGGAATGTTACTATGTATCTATCTATTTCTGTTTCATTTTGTGTTTTACTTCACTGGGAAGAATCCCCATTCAGTCTTTGGCAGAGAAACACTGACCACGTGTAGCCTAACACCGGTTCTGATTGAGACACCAGGGTATTTTCAGGTTGTTTTGAAATAATTTGGAAGAGTTTTCTCATCCTGGGGCTACTGGAACATCTTTTTCCACCTTCTAGCAAAAGTACATCTTCTCTGTTTTAATGCTTTTTGGGCTGGGGTCTTACATCAACTTAAAACTGGTTTGGTTGTGTTTCACTAAGTCCTGAAGGAAAATGTTGCTGAATACTCTGCTTGGTTTTAGACTGCAGTGTTGATTGCAGAACTGACTTGAAACAGAAGATAACACTGATGCTGGAGTTCAAGGATAATGTTTATTCTATTGTTCTTTGGGTTTTTTTTAGACCCTTGAAGGAGGATCTTACCGAGGAAGCTTAAAAGATGCCACTGGCTGCTTAAATGAAGGAATGACGCCTTCAACTCCCCCACGAAACCTTGAAGAGGAACAAAAAGCCAAAGCAATGAGAGGCAGGATGTAAGTTGTCTTGATGGTTCTTCTTTCTGAAATATGCACCCAAGGAGGACACATTAGCTGCACTGAAAGAATACTTTGTAGTCAGTGAATGAGCACAGAACTGGGAGTAAAATTGTGTTTTGCTTGCTTCTGGTTTTTCTTAACCTGTAAAAATACTTTATAAAAGCACTTGCACATCCAGGAAGTTCATCATCACTCTTTAAAATGTACAGCTTTTACCCCAGATAGCAAATATCTGTTGCTGTAAAAGCCTCTGAACAGCTAGACAATTATTACTTAGATGTTTGCCTTGGTAATTACTGCATTGCCAGAGGTGAAATCAGCTGTCAAAGGGAGAGATGTGGTTGACCTCGTTAGCTATCTTCAAGGAAAAGAACAAAGAATCCCCCTAGGATTTTTTGAATGAGAGAATATTTTTTTGCCTTGGTTATCAGCAAAGGAAGGGGCAGAATTCAGATGCATTTGTGGTGGAAACATGCCACAGAAGAGAAAGTTTCATTTGGGAAGCCCTCATGTTCAGGGTAATGGGAGAGGAAAGAAATGGTGACAGCTCATGAAAGTTGTTTTTTAAAAGTATCTGTACAGTCCCTTAAATGTAACAAAAATAACACTTGTGCCTTCAAAGCTTATCATGATTAAAGCATTTCTTAAATGCATAGTTCAGCTGAAGGACACAGAGAATTGGAGAAACAGAATCAAGAATTATATGAAAGAGAGCTGAGGTAGCTGTTTTCTTTATACTGCCTCTTACACTAACAACAGTAACTGCAGTGATCTAATCAAGTGGTAGATTGAGGGGAAAAGTGGTAGATTGAGGGGAAAAGTAACAGTCTGTACAGGTCTCATTGGAGTGTGGTAAGGTGCGAGGTGGAAGAGCAGCCCATTTGGGAAAGATGCCAAGCAGGGAAGGAAACCAAGTCGGGGAGAACAAGGAGGTAGTTAAGAGTAAGAAGAGGAAGTAGGAGGAAAGTGTCACAGGTCCGTGAAAGCCATCATTTGCTCCTGCCGTTTGTTGTAGGGAGCCAGAGAAGCAATAAAGTGAGGGACTGGATCAACTCGCAGCAGCAGGCAGGGACATGACACTTCTGGATGTGTTTGTGAATGGGAGTTTTCTACTAGACAGCTGTCAGCCTTCCCGCAGGGAACATCTCTGCCCACGCCTGTCTCCTAAAAGCTCCTCAATATTGCAAGTTCTGGGGTTTCTCTGGTAGCAATTCATTAATTAGATAACTGGCAACTAACTGCAGTTTGCAGTTTTAGTGCAGAGACCTCTGCCACTGTAAGCATAGATACAGTAATGCTTTCTAATGTGCAACACTTCTGGCAGGGGGACTGGCATCATGTTATGCATAATTAGTGGCTGCCTCCGTCCAGATTTCCTAAACACCAGGATGTTTAGGAGCACCTGCTAGCGGCTTTCAGCACAAGACATCTGCCTCCTCTCCAGCTCCTTTGTGTCTGTGTTCTGTATCTCTGCGGCTTGCTGGGTTTAATTCCATAGCCATATGAGGCAGCTGAGCTCCCAACTCGAGCTGTGACCCCCCATTCCCCACAAAACAGCAGCTGAATTCTTGCACAGGCATGGGCAGTCATTTCCTGTGTCTCTGGCAGCACGTGCGTGCCGGCAGTTAGCCTTGGCCTTAGGAAACTCCATTCCATCAGGCTTGATTGCTGCATTTCTGTGAGCAATAAGGCAATAGTCTCATCGAGTAGCATTGTTCAGTATAGATTTAATACAGCTACCAAGATATCCAGATATTCAGACTTATTCAGAAGTGAGGAGGCTCTGTCCTTGTTCCAGTTCGTGCCATTTTAAATACAGCTGTGTAGTCAATACCTGTTGGTGACCAGCGCAGGCACCTTCCAAGCAACTGCCTGCCTTTGCTCCATGTTGTCAGATGAGGAGATGAATGAACTTGAATTTTTGGGAGCATGCAAACCTTAAATTTGGGAGTACCTCTAAGGTCCTGTGTCAGGTAGGCTTCAGAGATCTAATACAGATGGTCAAGGTTGATTCTTCTGCTTGCTAGAAAGAGGGGAGCTGGGGGAACACTGGTGCTGAGTTTAAGGTAAGCAGTGGAGGTGCAGACCCTGGTTCCTAATAGAGGTGTAAATTTGCAGGTTTAGTCTGTTCACCTGAGAGACACCTGGTTGCTGCACTGTTTTTTAATTCACACCAACCTGCCTGCATGTCCTGCAGCATTATGTACTGCAAGTACCCGTTGTTTCATTTTTAGAGCAGGATTTGGCCAGATGGATCTTTACAGTAACTCAAACCAAAAGAGAGGCAGTGGGCAGGTGAGAGGGGTTCTCCCGCTTCCCTCAGCAGCGCTCTGTGTTCGTGAGGAGCAATGCAGACAGAGGTGGTGTGAGCTGAAAGGTAACCTCCCAGCACGCCTTCTTGGGTGGAGGAGACATGGCAAGCCTTTCACAAGAGCACAGTAGGTCAGCCAGCAAGAGGGGACTGTACAGCGTACGCTTGTTCAGGCCACACGCTGCTGCTTTGTAAAAGAGCAGCCTTTTGCCCCGTGCGTGTTTACTACCCAGGCACACAACTTGGCAGGGCACTTCGGAGAGCACAAGCATCTGGCATCACCGCTGCCAGCCCTGCCTTCTGCCAAGGGGGCTGGATTTCACTCTCAAATGAACAAGAAGCTGTTTGACCTCTTCCTGCCACGTGTCTTAAGTGTCTCCTCTGCTCTGTCTGAGCAAGAGACATGTTGGGAGTGCAGCTGGAGCAGGATTTATTTTCTCAGTAACCTCTCTTAACTGAGTCTCTCCTTGCAACGCCAGTCTACTTTTTTTTCCTCTATTCTCAACCAGACTTTTATCTTAGGACTGTTTGCCCTCAGCTCTATCATTTCAAGTGGGTCAGTCTGCTGATTGATGTGAATGGAGCAATATTAGACATGAAAGCACTCCTCTATCTTGTTAGCCTTGTTACTGCTGTAGCGAACTTGAGCACAGATGGAGTTTATTTGTCATGTGCCAAATCTACGTATTGGCGTAATTGAGAGGCAAACTGTCTGCAGAAAGCTGTAACTTTTTGAAATTGTCCTCGGAAGAACATTATGTGATTAGTCAGTTTGACTTACAAAGGAGGGGCTTTTTTTAGCTTGCTGTTGTTTGCATGCTTCAGGCCTTCATTAGGTGACTCTCCTACCCAAGATTATTAGCTCTGAAATCAGTGTAAAGCATTTGACACCCACACATAGATTACCTAGTCTGAAAGATTAAACTCTTGGTTATGACAGGAGAGGGGATTTGTTTTCCAAGTGTTTGTAACTTCCAGATTAAGACTTAATTGCTGAATCTTGGGCAGAGCCAGAGGGACTGGGGCAAGAAATACTCTCCTGCTTGCTGCAAAATGAGTGAGGACACATCTCCGTTGTGAGGAAAGTGAGGAAGGGTAGTTCAAAGTACAGGCAGCTGGTTGTGCTGCTGCTCTTACACTATCCTGGAGTGGGGGGGCGNATAGGCGGAAAGAGTGGTTAAGAGAATTGAAACTACCCTGACTGAAATGTGAGGTTTTTGTCATTGACATTCCACTGAGCTATAAGTGAGTGAAGAGTGAGTTGTGTTATGTGACCTGGATGATGGTGGGGTTTTATGGAGAGGTAATATGTGGTAAGAGGAGCAAACAGTAACATCAAGGAATATGGTCAAATATGTGTGTGTTCTGTTTTAATTTAGGTTTGTCTTAAACGAGCTGGTACAGACTGAAAAAGACTACGTCAAAGACTTGGGAACTGTTGTGGAGGTGAGCTGAAGCAAATGCTGCTATGCAAAATGTTTTCCCACTAAAAAGCACCATGCTGACAAGTGACAACAACAAAAAATACAACATGAGAAACAAACTGCTTTATTTTGCACTCTGCTTCCATGGTCCCCTTCTCATGTTGACAGAAACAAGAAGAAATGCCTTTGGAAACTATTTTTCTTTCCATCTAACAAATGTTGTATTTTAGGTTTCAACTCTAGCGTGCAAAGGTTTTTCTTGGCTACCAGGCTTGTGACAAACTCTTTCTGCTGTAATGCAGTCTTGAGGGCAGTGGTGGAGAATAACTTATGCTCCTACCACTTTTTTCTTGCTTTTCTTGCTGTCATATTGAGTAATGGCAACACGTACTTTACTTGAGTTTGCACCTGGACTAAAGTCCTGTGTCTGAGCACCTTTCCAGAAGCTGGGTTTGGATCTGTGCTGAGGTGCGTGTGGCCCATGGATTATTGTATCGCAAAAAAACCTTGAGATAAAATAGAGTTTGGGATTTTTTCTGTTAAAAAACAGTCATAGTTTTTAAGCTTCAACTTACAAAGACCTGGCTGATCCCTAGGGATCAGTTGTCAGAGCCAACTCACATGCAGGGTCCAGGTTTTTTTCCCAGCAAGGACTCAGAACTGGGGACACATGATTGAAATGGGCTTTCAGCAGTGCTTTTGGCATTCACTAGTCCAAGGACAATTATCAGCTCCTCTAACAGTGATTTTCAGCAGCTTCCAAACTTGAAGACCTTTGTGTTATCTTCTGTTTCCATCATGCACCACTGGCAAACCTGACAGGTCTGCAGCGTTCCAAAGGCTTATAAAGAAACTCTGAGGAGGTGTGAGAAATCCTATTCATGTGACTTTTTAAACTTACTGCTTTGCTTTGTGCTCCCACAAAATACTCATGGTGATGAATGGAAGAACTCTGTACAGAGTCTGGCTTCTTCCTCTTACCAGAGAAGCCAAGAGCTTGGTAAACTGCTTTTGTTTAACTTTTATCTTCTAATTGCACTTGTCACATCAATGACATCTAATAACGGTTTGTGTAAGTATTGTAGATATTCAGAACAAATCCTTTAAAGTTTTCTTTTAAGCAAACTATGTAATGTAAAGTATCTAGGTGGGTTTCTGCTTTTAAATTGTACAAAAGGTATTTTAAGTGTTTTCAATGTAAAAAACTCCTGACTTTTCCTTCTTTTAAAAAAAAAAAAAAAAAAGTGTAATTATTCTCCCCTTTCAAATGAACCCTTTGCTAATTGCTGGTCATTAATCCTAAAGGGCTTCATGAAGAGGATAGAAGAAAAAGGAGTTTCTGAAGATATGAAAGGGAAAGACAAGATAGTATTTGGCAACATTCACCAGATCTATGACTGGCACAAAGAGTAAGTTTTTCATTTAGTTGCTTTTTAAGCACCTTTCTAACTGCTCGTCCATAAGGGGTTGGGGTATATGGTGTCTGTATGTCTAAGCTGCTTTTAATTGAACATCAGCAGGTCATTCAGGGCTGAACTTCCAAAGGACCGTGCCTCACTTTAAATGGTCTCTGTTCGTTTGTAAGTGCTGCTAACTTCACAAATCATCGCTACCTTGAATCCTGAGAACTTGTTTTAATTCATGTGCTTTTAGCCACAGTTTCACCACACAGGAGACCCTGATACAGGGCTTTGCCCAATCAAAACCAGCACAACTGCATGACGCAAAGCATCAGTCCTACATAAACTCTTTTTTCCCAGTGAAAAAACTTTCATGGGCTATAGCTTTGCACTGCCTGGCTTCATGGGAGGGTGTTTGTTGTGCCGTCTCTCACAGATACAGCTTTATGCTGGCTCAAACACCGTGCCAGGAGTGCTGGTCAGTGTGACAGAAATGTTGCACACAAGAGAGTCTGCTCTGTGCTGCCAACGGCTCTGCTATTCCTTGCTGAGGAGTCACAACAAGAGGCTTCGTGGGAGATATCATTGTGGTCCGTCCACAGCTCCTGAGCTACTGCTCGTAAGCAGTCCCAATGTGGCTCCCAGAGAGGTGCTGCTTGGGGGGTACTTGCTGGATCCCCAGGAAAGCTACTGAGGCTGCCATAGTTGTGTTACTTGGGTCACAGCTGTAGACTCAATCCATTACAATGATGAGCAGTAACAATGCTGGAAAGTCATGGTTTCCTTCCTATGTCTTGTGTTTCTTAGCAACACAAACACCTTCACATGCAGCTGTCAGGATCAAGAAGGCAGACCATACCAGTAGTATTTGGCTACTAGGGTGATAAAATGCAAATACTTTCAACTTACTTCTCACATAAAAGCTCTGACAGGCTTTGGTCTGTTGCTGCTTTTGACTCTGAGTTAGGAACTCTGTTCCATGAAAATTTTACTCTGCCCTCATACAAGCAGCTTTTGAAACGCTGCTGGAAACACGAGGCTTATTTCAAACCCTGGGCTGTTTCTGCTGTAACTTTATGAACAGCAATGTCTTGCTTATGGACAATATGGTCATCATTTCAACTCTGCCACTCAGAAATACTCTACAGCTCTGGCTAATTAGAATTTTAGCATGTGTGTGCAGTCTTGAGCAACGGACACTGGGCTGGATCTTCCTTCAGCTCTGGACATTTCCCTTATGCAGGAAACAAAGTGCCCTTCCCATTATGTGTCCCACAGGTGCTTATCTCATGGCCTGGACCTGTCCTTATGTTCTGACAGATGCTCTTGTAAGCACAAAACAAAAAATGTCGGGAAAAGCTTCACCATATATTCAGTTGATACCAGCAACAGGGTGTTTTTACCAGTGCCGTTCATTGTTTAAGTGTGATGATAGTTTTCTGTAACACGTAGGGAGGTATCCCCTATTTTTAGTTCTGCCTATCTGGGTCAAGAAGTCTATTTAAATGCAGATGAATTTAACATTTATAGAGGATTGAGTTATGGAAGCAGCTGTATCTGATGGTAGCAATAGGTCTGTTTAGTTGGAACAGCTATCCAATGTGCATCTTTTTTTGAGATTCTGGCATTTCTTGGGACCAGACCATTGTAAGCATGTCCTCTCACCAAATCTGGCTATCATAGCAAATCCATGGAGGCATTTGAGACAGAAATCCTGCAGTGAAAAAGAGGAAGATCATGGAAAGGGAGACTGTCAGGATTTGTCTACCAGTCAGAAAAACCTACCAGTATTTCTAAAGTTTAGTTTAGCTGCTTTTACCTCACTTTTAGGCATCGTAGTATATTCTTGGTAAAGGCATTCAAGCTAGAACAAATGACCTCCCCAAAGCTGCAGGTCAAGGTAGAGACAGTGTTTATGAATTACTATTACAAAGTGCGATGTATTACTAACAGTAATATACTGAAAACCAGCTAAAACTGGAACATACTAAAACCACCAACAAAAAACGTGTTGATTTGTTTATTCAAGTGGAAACTTCTGCATCTCTTTCACATTGACCAGTACTCCAAATCTGCTCATGCAACTGAGAACTCCTGGTAAAGCTTCAGCTGAGTTCTCACAAGTTTTACTTTGGGAGTTCTCAGTGAAGGAAAGCAACTCTTGCAATTAGATAGTAATTGGCACTTCTAAAAAATGGAAACCACTGTAACAGTAAAGAAGAGAAGATAGCTTGCAAGACAAGACCTCCATATTTCACAGCTCTCATCTAATGTTTTAGAAATGCCACCATTAAGGGCTGAAGCCAAGCTTACCTTTGCATTTATTATTGAATACTATAGCTAAAATTGCACCAATATATCTGAAGGATGACTAGTTTGCTGCTGAAATGACTTGAAGAAGTATTCTGAAATGTTGGTATCCTTTCTTTCAGCTTTTTCCTGGCTGAACTGGAAAAATGTCTTCAAGAACCTGACCGATTAGCACAACTTTTTATTAAGCATGTAAGTTTTATTTTGTTACCTATCTCTAGTGTAATTGTTATTTAGGGTGTGGTGACTCCTTTCTGAAAACATCTACTTGTGTCAACTTGATACTTTTACATGTCTAAACTTAATTTAAATCAGAAGTAGCCTTATAGTTACGCATCTTCAGTGAGCCGCTGGATTGAATTAAAGCATTAATCATTGCCTTCTTCAGGCTCCTCACTTGCGGGCAAAATTGGTGTGGCCAAGGACATCTGCTAAAATATAATTATGG
Organism: Pandion haliaetus; assembly: GCA_013401275.1. Classification (NCBI taxonomy): domain Eukaryota; kingdom Metazoa; phylum Chordata; class Aves; order Accipitriformes; family Pandionidae; genus Pandion; species Pandion haliaetus. Next base: position 87,777 of record VYZV01025761.1, read on the forward strand.
CAGGTAGTTGCCAACTGCTATGATTGACACGTTCGTGTGATATTAGCTGGAGCAGAACACTATAGCAAATTTCAGACCCACCAGTTTGGGGACGACATCTCTAACCAGCTACCCCCATGGAAACCTCCCCTTGCCTAAGGTGCAGAAGTGGAGAACAGACCCAGTTATCAATTTACTTTCCTACTTCAGCGAACTAAGTCTTTGATTAAACTAAAAATAAGGAAGACCAAGCAGAATATCATAGCAACTTTCTGCCAGCTTTTAGTAGCAGGACAGAATGGTAGCCAATATCTCACCAGGCTGCTGTGCATCTTGCTTTCACAGGAGCGGCGATTACACATGTATGTGGTATATTGCCAAAACAAGCCACGATCTGAATATATAGTAGCTGAGTATGAGGCATACTTTGAGGTAAGCATGGCTCATTATACATTACTCATTACTGCTACATACAACTGTGAGTCCTAGTCAAGTAGACTATTCTGTGACCTGTGGCATTTGTCTAAAACAAATTCTAGAAGATTTTGGTAGTGCACATGATGCTGAAGTCTCTGCTACAAGGAAAAAAAGTTATTTCATTTATTTCAAATTCTCATGTTGTTAATCTCTAATAAATACTTAATCCAGTACTATCTGTGGCCCTCAAAGTGCCGCAACTACATTGATTTCTGTCCAAAATAAAAAAAGACTTTTTAATCTGTAGTCTACAAACAGGGGAGGAGGTAAAAGTCATTGGAGCTGGGTGGTGCCTCTAATAAATTCCCAATAACATTGTCTGTTTCAAGGGGACTAGACACATTTAGATATTAATGTGAAAGAAGCTTGTTTAACAAGGGAAAGATATTTCGTTTCACCCAAGGGCATGAGACATGCACTGCAGGACTTGTTTGTGAGCTAATCCCTACTACAGTGGAAAGAGCAGTCTCCAGACCTTGCAGTCTTGCTTGGTCAGCTCAAAGGGGGGAGGGATCCTGTGCTTTCCAGTGCCTTCCAGCTCAGTCATGACTTTTACCCAGTCCTTGCCTAAATAGGATACACCAGATTTTAAAATCCTCTCAAATTCCCTCTTGCAAACAAAAGATTAAGAACAGACCAACTTTCTGTGGAAATAAGCCTCTGCCGAGACATTTTATCATGTTCTCTGTCTTACTCTGTGATTGTTTGCAATTGTTTTTAATCCTCAATTTTTAGGAGGTTCAACAGGAAATAAGCCAACGGCTAACCATCAGTGACTTTTTGATCAAGCCCATTCAAAGAATAACTAAATATCAGCTCCTTCTCAAGGTGAGTGGAAAGATGCAGTTTGGACTAAACTATAGTCTGCATCTTGCATTAGCTGCTGTTATTTTAACTCAGCCTTAGTTTTGACTGAGGAATAACTTCATGAAATTAAGAGGAAAGAGGAGTCTGCTTATAGTTGGGCATACAATTACAGAGTCCCATGGAAAATATCCAGAGAGCAGGAGGGCCACATCTGTGGGATCAGTTTGCAATTGATGATAATAAATTTTTTTTTTTTTTATTTAACATTGGAATTTTTTTATAGAAGACTAAGCTTCAAATAGGAATTTTCTTCCTCTGAAGTTTCAGAGTGAACTTTCATTCAATTTTTTTAAATTGCAATAAAGATGCACAAGTGTGTTAATAAAGCCTGTCTCTGTTGCTGAACGGCATGCTTCTAATAAATGCTATAGCCTCCATTTCTGATTATCTCTCTTCAAATTAGCATAAGAAACTTATGTCCAGAATATTCTGATGTCTTAAGATTTGGGGAGCTCTCTATAATTTTTTTCCCAAGGAGTCTGACCACTCTGGGTCCTGCTGACTTATCCACAATGCCAATTACTCAGCATTTCTGAAAATTCATCCCTAGGGGTCTCAAGCTAATATCTAAAATTAGGCATGTCTGAACCCTACCTTGTAATCTCCAGCAGTACCAGGGCTCTGAGCTGGTTTCTTCTCTTTTTTGAACTAGTCTCAAGCAGGCTGCCATCACAGTTTGGTAATTGCACACTAGCAAAGAGACAGCAGCATGTTCCCTGAAATGCCAAAAGGAAAGGAAAAATCTTCAAGTGTGTGTGGTCTTGTGGCTTAAGACAGGGACCAAGTAAGCATTCCCAAGGGCTAATCCCAGCTTTGTCTTTTTTCTGTGATGTTTTCAGCAACCTTCCACACCCCTTTTCCATATCTGTAAAGTGGTTATAACGTTCAGCAACCTCTGAAGATGAAATTAATAATATTAGCAAGTTTCTTCCCAGAAGATCACATGCTTAATATGCTTTTTCTTTTTCAAACTGGAATCTTTTGTCTTCTCTTTCTGAAGTGCCTTAATGCAAACCTTTCTGCTTTCTCCAGGACTTCCTGAGGTACAGTGAAAAAGCTGGTCTGGAGTGCTCCGATATAGAGGTATGTTTTCATGTCCTGGACAATAGTGTTATGTTAACTAATATCACTTTATATGGAGGAGTGAAAACCACAGTATTCCTTTGACAATAGTTGAAGATCCTGCTGGTATTCTAAACGTGGTATTTCTCTTAGCTTACATCAAAAGTAAAAGATGAAGGCGCAGTCCTGCATTGTGTGTGCACCATCCTCTTTTAGACATTACTGTGTATCTTCATTGCATGAAGGCCTCACCATGAATAACTGCTAGCAGTGATCGTGCTATTGAAGTTCATTATTTGACGCTTTGCTTTTAGGAACCCTCTGATTCTCTTGTAATAATACAACATCTTTTTTCCTTAACAGAAAGCAGTTGAATTAATGTGCCTTGTACCGAAACGTTGCAATGACATGATGAACCTGGGTCGCCTCCAAGGCTTTGAGGTATGCATTGGCATTCTGCTTATAATAACAACTAGGCAAAGTATTTTATCTTTCTGTGATTGTCTGTACAATCTGCCCTACTCCAGACTGTTCATCTAGTGCTTGTTCTTCTCCAGTGCCGATCTGCATGCTTTGGTGAGGTTTTGAAGGTGGGGGTGACATACCTCTCACTCTAAACTTGTGACAATCTAGCTATTGTTTCTTCAAAATGTGAGGTCTGTAAAAGCTTCTGCAAGTTTGAATTACACTTCTTACAAAATAAGCGGTGAACCAGACTGCTTTGCCTGTTAGTAAGGTCACCTAGCATTAACATGTGAACAGCTCGCTCTGAGTTTGGCAAGATCCAGAAGGGGACTTGTGACTTATAACCCCACAGGTTACAGCTTGTGGTTTGTAACTAAGCCAACGTAGACTTTGGCAGTCCTGGCAAGGTGTCTTATATCCAAAATGAAGTCAAGTTTGTCTTACCATCTTATGCATTGTAGCATTCCTGCAAACAGGTAGGTCCTGTTTTTTTGCACCTTCAGAGGTGTTGTGTCACTGCCTACTGGCTAAGGAGGTGTTGGAGAGCTCATGATTAGTGGGAATCCAAGGCACTACAATAACAAACTACATAATTGGAACAGTGGTTGAAATTAAGTACAAAACACTCTACTTGAGACCTCTTGCATTTGGTTTCATATGCACAATCAGTGGCGATGAAAACAAAGAAAGCCTATGTTATTTTCCTTAAACTGAGCTCTTGATTTACAAGATTGCTGCTCTGATAACTTAGAGGGGATACATCTCGTGAATTCAGTGCTGCTTGGAAAACTTGGACTGCATGAAACAGCAGATCGTCTCGTGGGATCATGGTGGGTCGGGGTTTGTAATGTTGATGCCTTGTCTGCTTCTCAGGGCAAACTGACAGCTCAAGGCAAGCTTCTGCAGCAGGACACCTTCTACGTGACAGAGCAGGATTCTGGAGTTCAATCTCGACCAAAGGAGCGTAGGGTATTTCTCTTCGAGCAAATAGTTATCTTCAGTGAACTCCTTAGAAAAGGATCTTTAACGCCAGGCTACATGTTCAAGAAAAGCATAAAGGTAAGAAATAGAGAGGGAGAGGCATATTCTGTTTGATGGTCACGTAAGGAAATCTTATCAGTTTTCTGTACTGGGAGACTGATCCATTCTGTCATAGGTGGACAACAATTTGCAGAAAACATTTGCATTTACCTTTCAGTGGATCAGAAGCCATTTAAGACCGTCTCTAAATAAACTACTGGGTGGCTAAATTTACTGGGTAATTTTTACAAGGAACACAGCTGGGGCAGGTCTTCTGTCATTCATAGCTCCGAGTTAACAAATATTGCTACAAAGCCTGCAGTAGAAAACAGAACTATTTCAACAACAAACAGAAGCACACACAGTTCTAAAAATGCAGCTATGAGGAATTATAAAAACAGTTAAACTATAAAGAAGGTTTTAACAAGTTAATTTTGGTTTTAAATAATCTTTCCAGATTATGGGGCTGGGACTAAAAGTAAAAACTGAAAGTAACCAGGGAAAATACTTGTTTATTTCTGTGTTGAAGGGGTTTTATGCTTGTTCAACAAATGCAAAGTTAACCTCTGAAAGGGTAAGTGAAGGTGAATGAATGCTACACCTTTCTTGGTAGAATAGCCTTTGCTGTGCCTGCAGAAAGAGCAAAGTCACCAGTTCATTTGAATGTCTTGATCATTCAAAGCTGAGAAACCAGTCTGGGATTGATTTCCTTTTCAAAGATACAGGTTAAAAAGAGATGTGGGAGAATGCATTGTGTTTGCTGTAAATTTTAAATGGTACGTTAATATGAAATAGCAGAGAACGGTATCAGGTGAAATAATGCATATTAACCATGTGTAACTAAACGAAGCTATGATAACTAGCATATTTACTGAAATGAGGGCATCTTCTTGTCTGACAGAAACTGCAGCATTTACTGAAAAGCCTATATCCATTTGCAAGTCAGTATATTTCATAGTTTCCAACCAAATAATAAACTATAAAGGAAAAAGCTGAAGTGTACAAATAAACAATCATCTTGACTTAGATGATCAGCTTTGATTTTATCTTATTGCTGATTTAAATCATTATTAAAGTTGGAGATGGAAATAACATGAATCATTTTTACTTCAGTTTATTGTATGTATAACAATGAGGCTTTTATCTGCAGGAAACAATTCCTGAATTGTATATCGTAGATAAAGAGAGAAAAATAAATCTCTCCTAATGTCAATAAAATTAGCTTGCCTCAAGGGTATGAGTTGCTTTTCTAGTTAACCAGCCTATGAAAGTAATGCTGTTCCCAGTGCCTGAGTTTAAAATTTTTGTGTGTTAATTTTCCAGTCCCTTTTTTCTTCCATTTGGCAAACAGCTCGTTCTCCTGTTGAGTGCCTACAGCAAGTGTGGGATCCCCTGTGGCTCCATGTGCATCTCTCCCACCGCGGCATGGAGTCTGTGTGCCAGCAGCTCTCATACCCTCCCTCCCAGCCCCTGCTTCAGCTTCTGGCTGCTTTTGCATTTCTCTTGTGCTTTCCCACAGAGATGAGCTGTGGCCTGCAGCGGAGCAGGACCATTCCCTATAGCAGGACCATTCCTTGCCTGTCTGTGCTACGGGCATCCTCACCTTGCAGTGGAGCCTCAGCCTGAGCTGGGTTATTCCTTGGCGAGAGGCACTTTGTCCAAAGGTATCACATAAACTGGCTGCCTCATCACTTGTCTTTCATAACGCCTGCCCTAAAAGTAGGCATCCAGAAATTGCATCTGGTCTGAGCTCATGAGCCAGAGTTTGAGGAGGCTTTACACTGTCAGCTAGGACCAAGCTTCTTTGACCTTGGTTCGAGTGCTGATAAGATCCTGCTGGGCAGGTTGAACCCATCTTCACAGCAGTTACCAGGACTGACTAGCTATCTTTGGCTAGCTTTGATACCATGTGCAGTCATGGTTGTCCAGTTCTCTGGGAGACACTTCCTGAGAGATGTTGGCTGTTTCCCTGCTGGTCACATCCTCCTACACAGCAGAAGGACCTAGCCAGCACCTGAGATCCCATTTCTTTCCTCTGTGTCACAGCCGCTGCTGAGCAGTGAGGTCTTTCTGTTAAGAGTAAGAAGTGCAGATGACTTCAAATGCAGCCAGGGAGATGGGCTCCCAAATATTTATCTCCAAGGTCTGTCACACTCAAACTGTGTTAGAAGCTTCAGCATGATATCCTACATTAGCGAAGAATCCTTCTTATGCAGTGAGATAGTTAGTGTTCAGAAATTGCACATCCCTTTTTGGATACTTCTCAGCTGGATGGATACCTTTCAGACTCTCAAAATACCTAAGTGGGTAGCCTTGGCAAATGCATCTCCCTGAGACACAAATAGGAAGTTAGGGACTCTGACCTACAAGTCTTTTTCCTGGAGTCATACCAGGATTGACTTGCTTGCTTTGGCTATCAACCAGAGGAGCAAGAGCTCAGAACAAGAGGAAGAGCACTGTCCAGGCTCACTGTCTGTCCCTTTCCTTGTCCCCATGTCAGAGGAGTTCCTGCACGTCCCTCTTAACTTCACAGGGACCCCCAGAAGAGAAGGAGGAGGCTCCTTCCTTCTTGCAGTTTGAATGTTGGATGGTATTTAAATGTGGAGTGGATCTCTCCATACCTTGACAGTTATTCAGAGCAATTGGAGATAGACATCTTGTAGAGGGACATTATTGCCTTAGCCTTTGGAGCTGTCTACTTTTGACATGAAGTCACTCCCTCTCTCCCCC
>VYZV01025761.1:94404-134675 GCA_013401275.1 Pandion haliaetus
AAAAAGTTAAAGTTGTGGATACACTTAAACAGAAGCCTCAGAAGGGCAGGACAGCAGCCAAAATTGCCATCCATGCGATTTCCAGAAAGAGTCTGTTACTACAGTCAAGCGAAGTGATTGCACAAAGATGACTGTAATCCGCTAGAAATTTTAAAAATCCAAATCTGTTGGAACATCAGGGAAGAATTGCTCTTTTTTTTCAGTATATCCCTGCGCATAGTCCATTCAATTTTTAAAATACTCTTAATGACTGAGACTTTCTTTCCAATGGAGGATAAGAAATATAAACACTTACTTAAATTGGAGGAATGATAGACTTTATTAACATCTTAACAGGAACATTTTAACTCTATTTATGGGCTACAGTAAATTTTTAGCACTTCAGTCAGGTTTATGTTGTCTTGAATTACAACTTCTATTTTAAGGTAAGGCAGGCAGACATCTGGTACACCTGTCAGAGCTTTATTAAGCATCATATTTAAGCTTAAGATTTGTCTGCCTAAATCTAGATGGGGCAGATTCTTCCGATTATGATCTGACAGTCTGTTATTGGATTCCATTATTTCCAGGAACTTTTCACAAAAATTTTATTCTGGTTCTTGAGTAATGTTAACTCATGCTCCATGTAACACATGCTTACCTTGGCTTGTTTCAGATGAACTACCTTATCATTGAAGAAAACGTGGACAATGATCCCTGCAAGTTTGCTCTAATGAGCCGGGAAACATCAGAGAGAGTAATTTTACAGGCAGCTAATCCAGAAATTCAACAAGCTTGGGTACAGGACATCAACCAGGTCCTGGACACACAAAGAGATTTCCTAAATGGTATGTACATGGTCTTTGCTCTGTTTCCCAAACTGTGACACTAAATGGGGTTTATAATCTTTGTGTCTTTGTTCTCTTTATGAGAAAAACATTCAGCAACTTATTTTCATAAGGAAAGTCCCAAGGACAAAACTAGAGCCCAGTCTGCCTGTCATTGAGCACTGGGTCAAGTGGTATCCACAGAGTACATGGGAAAGAGTCCTCATCATTTACAGCTGGTCTTTGAAAAGAGACCACCTCATTCCCCTTGTACAGAGGTCTCTGTCCTGCATGCCAGGTCTGCCTGGCGGGAAGGTGAGGAATGGGAGAAGGGCCAGGCAAGCCTGATCTGAACTGCTGTGTGGCCCTGGAGCCCACCCTGAGAAGCCGCTGGAGCCCCATCTTGCATCAAAGACCACAGGTCATTCTGGCCTGGCTCCATTAGCAGTGGGTCTCTGTGCAGTTGCCATGCGTATATCAGTTAGGTTCATGTCCAGGTCTCGAGTCCCTCCATCAGTGATGTGCCTTTGGTGGTACTTTTGTGCAAGATCCTTTAAAAATGCTAGGGTTTGCAGGGCTGTATTGCCTGGTGCTTTCCGTTCAACAGGGAGACTTTAATCCCTTCCCAAGACCATGTCGAAGCCAGGTTACCATTGTATCTACACAGTATCTCCCACTTACTCAGAGCAAGGCATATCCACAAGAACCTCCTATTCAACATCACCATGTGTTACAAGCTGAGGACAAGAGGTGGGACAAAGGCTGCCTCACCATCCACCCCCTTACAGGTCCAAACTGTGGGGCAGCAGCTGCTTTCAACCAAAAACAAAAGAGAGGGCAAGGAAACATCTGGGTTTGTTTCTCCTAGGAACCATGGGAGCTGTGCATGTGCTTTTCCTAAATGTCAGTTTTGCTTTAGGAATAGATTTGGAGTGGTTCGAAATAATATTTCAAATTAAAGCTGTGTTTCTAAAAAAACCAGACAAACACACACACATGATCAACAGAAGTGTGTATTTTGAAAATACAGAGGAATCAAATTCAGTTAACAATTTTGGCTTATTCTTGTTCATGACTGGATGAGGGGAAGTAAAGGAACCAGGACTAGAGGCAAAATCTAAAAATAATATCTTTCTTGGTTGTTTGGAAGCAACAAAGTGGGAATCATTACTTTGGATGCTTCCAAAATTGCTTTGCACTATTCATTTCAAAACAGCTTTTTTTTTTTTTATGGGGCTTATATTAGAAGAGAGTTCTATATGTAGAACTTAATACATGTTCAATAATGAAACTTATTTGCTTGAATCAAAATATTTTGGCTTGGCACAATGTTAGCATTTTGATTTTTGGGTTTTGGCATTCGGTGTTGTGGATTTTTTGTTGCAAAATCTGAAGATGCTCTTTCAGTTCACATCAAAACAAAGGTTCCCTTTTCTTCAATGTGGAGGTTTTTAAAATTTTAATTTAGCTTAGTTTTACTTTTTCAGAAGTTAACTGGGAAAGGGTTACACGCGAAAGGTGTTTGTGACAGTTCAAAAACTATGGCTGAGCTGAGAAGGGAAATAGTGTTTCACCCATGATTCTAAAACTTGATATTGAGTTTTCATGGCTTGGAATAGAAAGGGCCTCATACAACCACTGTAAAATGATTCCTTAAATACAGTGGTGAGATGAGTAGTCTGAATTCTCCAGTTCGACCAGTTGGTACCAAAACTTGCTGGTTTTGTGTCGGTGCGGTTGGCTTTGAATGAGGGATTATTGGAATATAGGTAAGTTCCAGTAATGGTTAGCTACAGAATTTTTTTTTTAAATCTTGTGAGAACTCCACAGAGTCTACTGCAGGGGTTTTCTGTCCCTTCCACATCTTTCTTACTCATTGTTTTATTTTTGGTGTATTCACTCCTATCCTCTAAGGACTTGCTGCCCTGTGAGCCCCTTTTTCTACTGAAGCATCTTCATAGCCCCTATTTAGCCTATCTTCTGTGAGGCCAGCAAGGAATTTGAGGGGTTAGGAACATGATCGTCAGTATCTCTAAAGCTAGAAGTAAAAATAGGCTTATATTAAAACACAAGCTTAAGGATTTACTTTAAACCTATAAATAAGATCCAAGAAAATGATACTGTATCCAGTAGAGCCTGTCCAGTCCAGAACAATTTAAGTGGCTTTTGGGATGTAATCTTATTGAGGCTGACTAATCTTTAAATACATTCTTTAGCTTTGCATTTCATTAAAGCGGATGTTTTCTGCCTTTAAAATAATATTAAATCCACACTGAGCCAATGCTGCATAAACTTAATAACAAAATACTCCCTGTGAGTTCTTGCCCAAGCTGTCTGTGATTTTCTCTCTTCAGCAGGGAAGCCCTGAAGAGTATGGGGCTATGTACAGAGCACAGTATTTGCATCCACAGGTCATAAATGTAAAACTTGTTGCAATTACACTGTAATATTCAAGCTTTTTATATTTTTCCTTGGAAAAGCAAAAGCTGCTAAGCTTGAGAAAGAGACTGTGCATGAGATGATTGGCTATAGTGACCGTTCTTTCATTTTGCTTTAACAAGCAAGCTGTAAAGAAAATATGTCACTGATGGATATATTTCATAAGGAAAATGCCATTGATCTGTACCTTTTTTTAATCATGTTTTGTGACGTTTTGGGGAGAGAAAGAGAGAGCGCACAAGTACGTGGACACTAATTTTTGCCAGAAGCTCATAAGAATACTAACAGATGTTGAACAGGAGGCTGGAAGCCAGGCATCACTGTGATAGTTAATGGTGGAATTAGTAGTCACAAGTGGGCACTCAAGTAAATACCCTTTAAAAGCACTGAGTAGGAGAGATTGTTTTGAGATAGATTGATAAGTATTCATTCAGATCTTACTGCTAAAGACCTTGCAGCCTAATCTACTGTATATACTAGAAAAAGGTCACTGTCACTGTCAAAATCATTGTCAAAATTCTCCCCAACCTTCCTTCTCCTCTGTGGCTGATCTGCAGCAGGACCAAACAATTTCCGCTGCAGTTGAGGTAAGCGAGTGAAACTGGTAGTCACTGTGGCATAAATACGAAGCACTGTTGTGACAAGGGTCACTGGGTAGGTTTTGGAGCCAAATAATCTTCCAGATTGCTACAGGTCTGTGTTTGTGTCCTTGTGAAGAAAATGGTGATCTGGCATCGTCTTTTATTTTTTTATAGTCTCTTGTTCTATAGTATTAAGTGATTTCTTGTTGGACTAGTCCTGCCTTTCCCTGGAAGGGGAATGCTAGAGAGTATGCTGTGTGGTGCTGAGCCTTTCTGTTTTTCTTTCCTTTCCTTTCCTCTTGTTGGGAAAGACATTCCTTCTGTTGTGGTTCCCTGGTTGGGCTGATGCTGTGACATTATGTCCTCTGTCTGCCTCTTGCTAGACTAGTCTCTCTGCATTCCAGTACGTTTAGTCTGGTGCATGTACACAGTATTAACTGACTATAAATCATCCATTAAAGCCACATGACATGCAAAAAACCAAACCCATAGGTCTGGGGATGGTAGTCTGAGCCTAGCAAATCTGTTCCTTCCCTGTTCACTGTGAGTCCCAGCCCTAATCCCTTTTCCTCCAAACATAACAAATTCTTTATTTCTTTACCATCTGGCATTTTTATCCTTCCTTTTCCCAGTGTGAGCTCTCTCCATGACTATGAAATGTATGCTCTCACAAGCAGACTCTGTTTTTTAAGGCTTATGAAGCTGTTTAATGTTGCTTGTGTGTGTTTTCTGGAGAGGCCTGGACTGCTGAGATTAATGTCTTTGTGCCATCTATACTTCCTCACTTGCTGGTCATTTCCAGCAGTTTCCTTGAACCAAAGTAGTTTATACAGAAAGCACATAGAGCGCCAAGTTGCAGTGCATCATGTCTGAAGAGTATTTAGTAGTCACACTCTCTTGGGAAAACTTTAATGAGACTTACGGGCCTTGACCTGTGTTTTCTGATGATAGCAAAATTCACTGTAAATGAACCATGTCTCTCTTATTCAGGCTTTCATTTATTTTGACTACAGTATGCAATTAATTCGTGTGATTTGAAACAAAATGAATGCAATTACGTATGCTATAAATGGCAAATATTTTAGCCCACTGCGTCGGTTAGAGAAGCTGTTCCTCACAGTAGCATGGAGTGTTGTGTTCAGTTCACGTGCAGTGCAGTGCAACATGCTTGTGTCCTGTCTAGCCATGAATGCACCGTGTGCTTCCATGGGTGGCATCTCCTGTTCCTGTTTGGTGTGCAACTTATGTGTATGTTCCGATTGAATCACCCCACACGCTCTCTGTAGTCCTTTGCAACACCATTGAAAGCATATAGCTAATTCTTGTCCTCTTTTGCAGCGCTACAGTCTCCCATAGAGTACCAGCGCAAAGAAAGTAGCTCAGCAGTGCTGAGGCCCCAGACCGGTAGGGTCCCTCAGCCCAACAGTAGACCCTATTCTTCTGTTCCAGTAGGGTCTGAGAAGCCTTTGAAGGCTACAAGCCGTAACCCATCTCTCCCACCCCTGAAGATATCTACCTCCAACGGCAGCACAGGGTATGAGCACTCACAGCCCGGAGACAAGTATGAACAAAGCAAGGTACTGAGCTCATCTGATAAAACATGATCTCATAGCCCATTTCTTATACCATAGATGATCTGTGAAGTTAGCTTTAATTATCAGCTAACCAGGTCAACAGGAATCAACACACTGAAGCAATGGTGTAAAATGTGATTTGGGATTAAACAGAGACTGCTAAAGCTCTGGCATCCAGATGGGTGGCACTTCACCTGGGAAATGGAGGCAGAGCCTGACCCTGGAGGCTGGAGCACTGATCCCAGCGTTTTTCGGGACTCTATATTTGCAGACCTGGTGAACTGAATATCCATTTGCAGTACTGGCAGCAGCAATATTCAGGCTTCCCTAATATCCATTAACCACCCATTCCTGAAGAGGTCTACTCTGTTGGTAAAGAAGAGTTTAGACCTTTTCCCACATAACAGCTCGTAGGGTGCCAGTTGAAGGATATAATTTGGGTGCACGTGCCCTGCACACAAACCACCAAAGAGTCAGTAACCAGCAGTGTTTGGACCATGCTGCTGGCTGTGGTTGACCAAAGCCACTTTCCAATATGACTTATATTTAAGATCATGAGATGTGTGAGTATTCATTTGGCTTCTAACATGGAGCCTTCATTGGTCTTTCCCCCATTTGGCTCAGTGCAGATCATTCATCTGTAACACCACACAAATGAGAACATGGCTGGGGCACTGTCGCTAGTGGCTGTGAAATCTAATATGAAATAGGAGGCTAGTTTGTATCGGATTACTGCCGCCTTTCAGAACCTTAAAATCCTTTTCTACCAATGTGAACTTTAAGTGTTTTCTATCTTTTTCTCTGGTACAGTTAGGCTGGAAATGAACTAGTGGGATTGCTGCCGGAAAAGGCAGGTTCCTCAGCACCGCCTGCTCACCGGTTTCTGTTGTGTCCATTTTCACAGACTGATTTGGGAGGGTGCAATGGGACCTCTTCCATGGTGGTGATTAAAGATTACTATGCACTGAAGGAGGATGAGATCTGTGTGAGTCAAGGAGAGGTGGTTCAGATCCTAGCTATCAACCAGCAGAACATGTTCCTGGTGTACCAGCCTGCAAATGACCACTCTCCAGCAGCTGAAGGATGGATCCCCGGCAATATCTTGGCTCCCCTCACTAAATCCACTACAGATAATAGCGACGGAAGCATCAAGTAAGTGCCATGTTGGCTTCGCTGGGAGCACTATGTGGATTTTTTGAGGAAAAAAAAAATTTTTTAAAAATAAACAAACCCAAATGGTAGGGAATTCCTGCTGATTTTTATCTACAGTGCCATTGGAACAAGCTGAGTGGTCAATCCGCAGCGTCGGGCAGCCATGGTGGATAGCTCGGGTTTTGCTTATTTTCATTTTGTGGGGTTTTGTTTATACTTTGGAGAGAAATAAAACCATAGACGGTTAAAGATATGTTTTACATTATACCATTTTACACCAACATGGACCTGCTTGGACTGGACTTATATTTATGTTGTATTAAGTTACTAATCTATATATTGGTTATAACAGCATCTAGCAAAAAAAAAACCCACAAAAAATCCAGGCCCTGTGTTGGACTGAGGTTCACTTCTCAAGGAGGAGAGATTTTGTTGTCTATGGCAATTTCCTTGTACAGCTTGTATCTTTTTTTTATTTTGGTTTGGTTTGGGTTTTTTTTCTGTTCGCAGTAACTTTTGTAATATATTTTTTGGTTTGCAAGACCCCCATCCAAGTACATTCCTGTATAAAGTATTTTGCACTATTTAAGAAAAAAAGGAAGAGAAACAAACTCATATTGATGAAGTCAGGTTGTGCAATATAATGGATAGTCGCAATGTTCATCATTGTACCTGTAATGTAACTAATTTTAAATGTACTATTTTAAATATGTAAAATAAATTTTCACCATGAGCATGTTTTAATGAGGTAAAAGAACTAGTTTGACCCTTTTTTGGTTTTGTTTTGGTTTGGTTTTTTTTGTTTATAACATTTTGTTGCTTATTTAACAAATGTGTGGATATATATTTTTCTTTTCTGATTTTTAGAAATTTGTCAGTCTGAAATGGCTAATGCAAGAAAGTGGTTTTTTGGTATTAAATACAGAAGGTACAACCCTCTTTTCAGTAATACCTGTTGATTTCTTTTAACATCTAAAATGACTAGATGATAATGCATGATGTTTGCTACAAATTGTGTTACCTTACATGAGTACCTCAAGGCACAGAATTGAGCACGAGGAAAGATTTTGTGACAGATTCACTAAAAATAATAATTTGATCTCTCCTGCAGTTTCAGTTAGGAGAAATGATGACTTTAACTGTCAGTCAGTAATGAATGCTACTATGAATTGCACGTTAAGCCAAAGGAATTGCATAGCACGTCTCTTGCACATCTGCCACAGCCATTCCCGGGTTCCTCTCTAACCACAGTATGCAACCACGTGCCCTTAGATTCATCCGTGGCACCAGGCTCCTGGCGAAGACTGATTTCATGGCAGCTGTACAGTCAAATTCAGCATCAAATTAGGTAGTCGGATGAATTGTGCTCAGGAAGGCATAACAAAATTGAAAGACACATGCATCACCCTTCTCTTTCTCACTGCAGTGAGATTTAAAGTCTTAAGTCATGTTTTCAGACTCAAACAGCTAAAACAACTCTGAAACCAAAAAGAGGCTTGAATAATAGAAGTCCTATGGGTAAAAAATGACCTGGAGCTGATGTTGTCTTTAGCCCTGTCTAGTCTGCCAGATCATATTGACTAATTAGTATAAGTAATAAAACTGTTTCTTCTGTTGACAAATACTGTACACAAAATATGTGGTCTATCCAGCAGTGTTGGCACCATGTGTTATTCACCGATAGGTCAGGGAGTCCATCAGCCACGTCCTTGACTCATACCATATCTTAAAGGGAAACATAACAGTCCTGAAGTGTTGGATAACTTTTCCTGCTCTGCACATCTAATTTGGACCTCCTCCAGAAACGCCCAAATATCAGACAGCATTTACTGTCTGGCTGAGATGTGCAGGGTGCTTTGGTGCTCCTTGTGCTCAAACATGACTGGCCGTGCCAGCTGTTTGCAGTGGAGACACTAATCCTCATTGAAAAAAACAGTCGATATGACCCACTTCAGTCTTTTGTCAGTGGCAGCCAGCTGTTAGGAGGCCATTAGTTTACTGTTTTTAAATTTGAGCTATTGTACAGCTCCCATCAGGTGCTGAAATATAACCAAAAACCACTTAGGAATCAGACGCAGCATTCATGGGGGAGCGTCGGCTGTGTGGGCATCCTTTGAGTCCTACCTTGCTAACATACTGCGTTTTATTGGCATCGCAGGTGATCGTTGGATTACATGCAACTTGCTTTGTAAAATGTATCAAGGTACTGTAGACATGACATGTGCCAAACATTGGGCTTAAACATGCAAATCAAATTTGCATGACTTAAAGGTGGGGAGATGCTTTGAACCTGGATCCCAGCTCATCACACTGCTGTTTTGAGAGCTTTCTGCTTTGGACAACATACCCCTTCCCAAATACCCCCCTAACTTGTCCACTATTTAAACCAAATGAAATCCATATTAAGAACTCTTTTGTTTTTTCTTAATTTTATGTCTGCTTTGATGTGCAATTTCTGTTGTCAACACAGCATTGCTCTTACAAAGGGTGACATGGTCTATTTTTTTTTTTCCAAGAGTAAGGTCATAGGAACAGTAATAAGGGGTGAAAAATGCACTGGAAATCATGCCTGCTGTGATGCTAGCCAAAAACCATGAACTGACTGATGTCCTCTCTAACTGGATTGGCAAAATCAAATGGGAAATTCTTGGTCTTGAGAGGCACAGCAGAGCTTGTCATTCTAAGAAATTATTTGTCTCTTGGAAAGTTAATGATGTAGCTCCTATTTGTTGAGCCATCCATGTTCTGAGCAACATGTAGGGAGCAACACCTTGAATTTCTTAAATTTTTTTATTTGCTTTACTGAGTAATCTATTAAGACTGTTCTCCTGTATTTACATTTGTTTCACTGCTTTTAACCAACAAGACCGAGGGCTGAATTGACCTTTTAACTGTAGCAAAAATAAAATAAATTTCTATTTGTGGCAATGCAGACAAAGTCCCTGAAACCAGATGACCAAGTTGTAGTTGCCTGCTTCCATCATGGGCATTTTTCCCCTACTCCATGCATTTAAACAGCAAGTGTGGCGCAACATCTGCTTCTCAGAACTGTTTGGTTTGGTTTTTAACTTCAACTCTCATTGCTCAGATTGAGATAGGCATATTGCCGGTGGCTTTCACCTTCTAGGCAATTGCAGTAATCGCAAATGTGGATGCTGGTTCCCCTCTCCAAATCCTTCCTTCCTGCTATGATTTGCTATTTGATTGCTGCGTTTTTTGGTACAACAGGAAGTCATGTTCATGGCATACCCTGCGCATGAGAAAGCGGGCGGAAAAGGAGAGCAGTGGCAAAAATGAAGCCAATGGGCCACGTAAATCCAAGGATATTCTGGGGAACAAAGTCTCTGTTAAAGTGAGTAAGGCCATCTGAAAGCTGTGTGCTGCTCTCCTGCTTCCCATCCTTTTCACCCCCTATAGCATCCTCTCCTGTGAGAGGGAGGGGGTGGCAATTTTGGGTTTGTTTTTTTGCTTTTTGTTGGTGGTTTTTTTTTTTCACTTTAGTTATCTTTTTTTTTTTCTTTTTTGTAGTATCCATTTTAGCAGGATTTTTGCATGCAAGATAAAATGCAGCCTTTGTTTTTCGTTTTCTTTTTCCTGGCATCCCACACGCAAGTAAGTAATCTTCATTAAAAAAACAGCTATATATATGGTTAAATAACTATTCTTAAAATTGGGACAATAGTGATTTACTGACCTCTGACCTAGCCCAATCTGCAGCTCCATCAGAGCAGCTGCAGTGGTGAGAAAACCATTGGGTGAACCAATGGCCTTGTTGAAGTTGATGAGTTTTCTTTAGGCCAGTATTTCACCACATCTTAAGATAAGGTGTTCTCAACCTTGAGATGCTTAAGAGTTTTGGTCTGGGGAGATGGTCTCAATGACCTTTTTCTTTCCATTTTATCAGACAGGGCAGACATGCTGACTCTGTCTTGCCAGGAGAGGGTCTTGTGTGTGTGTGTGTGTGTCTGTGTCTGTGTCTGTGTGTCTGTGTCTGTGTCTGTGTCTGTCTCTCTCTCTCTGAGATCTCCCAGTATGGAAAAGGTTAAGAACTGTGGGGTTAAGCTCCATCTGCTCTGGGTGCCTGACTACTGTGCTCCAATTCAGAGGATCCATCCCTATAAACCGACCATGAGGCCTGCTCAGGACTAATCTGGGGCTTTCCCTCCCAACAGAGGCAAGAAAACACTTGTGATTTTGACACAACCAAAGCCCAGCCTTGATTCAGGAAAGCACTTGAGCATGTCCTTTGGATCCACCCCTCTCCAGGAGAGCCCATGATTAAGTGTTTTCCTTTGCGGAGGCTTTCCATCTTGTAAGCCTAGTGAAAAAGCCATGGCATGTGCAAAGGGAGGAACCCTGCCACTGCAACCCGGGCATCCCTTGCACCCACTGCACAGCCAGCCAGCAGCCCTCCAGTCAGCCGGGGAAGGGCTGGGCCTGAGGGAAGAGGTTGCTCCAGCATGGTGGCTGCAGTTCTTCCTCCTGTTGCTTCCTTTCTGGTTTTACTACCTGAATGACTTGCAGAATCACGGCTTCTTCTTTGGCAAAAGCATGTCTTTGCCCTTGCTTCCCTTGTTTTATTGTAGGTTTGGGTTTTGTTTGGTTTTTTAAGAGCATTTTCTGTAGTATTAACCATTTCCATGCTGCTCACAATTCCTGTGCTGCTCTGCCCTATCTAACCAATCTCTCTTCTAATCTCTTGTTCTCTTTCTTCCTCTTCATGCTGCCAAACAAGGAGACAAACAGCTCAGAGGAATCAGAGTGTGATGACCTTGACCCCAATACTAGCATGGAGGTAGAGACAATCATCCTCTTGGTTTTTTTTTTTTTTTTCTTTTCCAAGAACATGCGCCCATTTTGAAATGCCTTTGCTGTGAAAGGGGAGCTGGTGGGTCTGTATCGCTTGTGGATGTATGTGCCAATTAAGCGTGACTCACATAAAGTGCCAATTCTGGTTTTGCCAAGCGTTGAACTGGAGTTTGGGCTGCCTTTGTAGTGGGAGCAGCGGAGGAAGCTGAGGAACAAGCTCCTGCTGAGCTGGAGGCCCACATAGCCACCCTCAGTTGCTGTTTCCCACCTGGGACCTCATTCAATGAAACAATAATGCATGCATGTCAGCTGCCCATAACTGTAGCAGCTTTCTATATTAAAAACACCCCTTGCCCTGGCAATACATGCTGAGCGGCTAGTCAGGCTTGTGTTATAAATCACTGGAGCAAACGTTGTTGCGCCACAACTAGCGCTTTAAATTACCTAGAAGATCAGAAAAGACTTAAGTCTCTTTTTTCTCCTAGCAGAGTGGGAAATTGCATTTCTCTAAAGGCACCGAAGAAGAATGGTAAAACTGGTTGCATGCACGTACCCGTATCACAGAAAAGGCTGATGCAGATAGGGGGACCTGAATTATGATCCATTACACGACACTTTTTCCAGTGTGAAGCCACCGGTTCTAGTGGAGTGACCAAGACATGCCTTGTTGAGAGAGCCTGAAGGAGCTTAAAATCATAAAGAGTTACATATCTGGTTCTCCTCAGTTAATATCTTGCAGGACCCATTTTTTTCTGTGTATAGTGACCAAGCATTTGTATACATTGTAGCAAGGCTGAGACCTTCCTACTGAAACAGGGAAGGACAAGGTTCAGAGAGACATACGTGTTTTTGTTGAAATGACAGGGCAGGTCACTGGAGAACAGGGATATCTGTGTCCCAGGAGATCTCCAGGATGCTGTTAGCCAGGCTGCACTATAAACATTCTGCAAAAGAAAGCTAATCTTCCTCCTGGAGGGAATAAAAAGAGGGAGAAGTACATTGAGACGCAGCAGCTCAGCTATTAACCTGAAGGCTCTCTTATTTTAATTGTGTTGGTGCACAGAAACACATCTTTGAGAAGGGGATGTGTACTAAAGGAAAGCATTTGACCCAGCTGACATCCTGGAATTTGAATGGTCCTTACCACTAAAGCTGTATTACTCTCAGGAGTGTGTTTGCGTTTTCAAAGAGCATTTTGCCAATCACAGGTAACAACTAGAAGTATATGTATTTGTTACAAGGCAGTGCCCAGTTACTGCACGTAAGTCTGTGTAAGCTTTAGATCACTGAAAATTGCCTTGTGGAGTCAAAGGTGGCTGAGATACAGGTGTACGGTACAGAACTGGATAAGAATCGCTGTTCTTTTTGCAGAGGATTTATGTGTTTTGACTTTGCTCAATAGGAGGAAAACCAGATGTTTTAAAATTGTCAGTGGAAGGTATCTGAGTCCTTACACTGTCAACATTTCTAGTTAGTTATAGCATACTCTACATGGGTCTTTTTGTTTGATTTGGGTTTTTTACCATGGTACAGTCTGCTGTTCTTGCCTGCCTCTCTGAAGTTCAGGAGATAAGAGCCTTTCTATTTAAACCAAAAGGCACCAATGTGAAGTCTTAGCTATGGTATGAATCTGCTGTTGGGGGAGTAACTCTGTGTCTGGTATGTGAATTGATTTACACTCAGAAACCCCATCCTGCATCTCCCAGGTCTCTTACTGGAGGTGACAGTGGCACTGCACTGCACTGCAGTCCCCAGGAGCCACAAGGCTCCTCATGGCTTGGAAAGCTCAAGTCTGCTTCTCAGCAAAACTCTTTGGGACTGAGCAAATGTTTAAAATGGCAGAGGGGGAGAAAACAGGAGTGCAGTTGTGGAGGTGACTTTCTAAGGTCATGCTACCCTGCAAGGAGCAGCATGGTCCTCACTGTGTGCTGGTTTTAGTACATCTGCAGCCTGGAGTGAGTGCAGTCAGCTCGTTGGTCCAGCTAAGAAATACTGGGGGGGAGGGATTGCTGATACCCGGTATAAACTGAACAAAATCGTCCAGAGGGAGCAGAGCAAGGATGGGCTCATAAAATGCTTATGAAGCCCTAGAAGAGGCCATGGGGAAGTCTAGTCTGTAAAGGTCTGGGGTATTCACTACTGGAAGGCACAGTTGTTCTCCCTTTCCCTTCATTATGAATGTTTTGATGGTCCTTTTCAAACATATTATGAGAAATGAACTTTATTAAAGCCTTGGGAGCTAAAGTCTTGCCTCATTAAAACAGAGGCAAGGCAAGCTACTTCCACCGCCAGAGCCTGGTCCAGGGCTTCATCGGTCTTTTAGGCTATGTGTCCTAGGCTTCAATAATTGTTCAACAGCTGTGCTACCTCTCCACCCCAACCTGTGTGTGCAGTGAAAACCAGCATCTCGCCTCATTTTCCTTTCCCTACTCTGCATGGAATGCCCCAGTGGAGCCACTGGCAAGCTCCCAGGGGAGCTGGAGACAGTGTGACTGGCTGCCCAAGGAGGGGGAAGACCTTGTCCTCACACCTAGCTCAGCTCATGATGGATTTTATAGACACTGGGATTGCTGGTAGGAGAGCTGTGTCCTGGCCATCACCATTCAGAGGTGCATGAGGCCCTACCTGTGTCATTAAGGCAGAGTCATTTGTACCTATTATTACAGCCAGGCAATAACAGGGTAAGTCACCTGGCTTCTCTTATAGGACTGTCACCCCTGACATCCCTCTTCCTCCCATCGTGCATGAGAACGTGCACCCAGTGCTGGAATAGAGAGAGCAGTTTCTAAATGCAAAGCAGACATACTAATTACTTAGAAATGTTGATGCAATTTACCTCCAGCCTACTCACTGCACAAGAAGTTGGTAAGCTGGTCATAGTATCCATGAAGTCCCAAAGCTACTGTCATCTTTCAGATCTAGCTTTGCTTGCTGTTTATAAAATATCACCTATCTGTTCAGTAGATTCCAGATTCCTGAAGCACTTTGCGTTTGTTGCAAGGGAAACATAGACAGAAAGAAATTTGGAGAACACACATAGAGCAGGAAACCAAAATTCTGGGTGGCTGTTTAAAAGAGCTAAAATGCCATTACTGTGTTTTTGCCCACACAGGGACACGCTGGCCCTGGAGAACTTTCCATTCATTGTTACTTTGACTAGAAATAGTATCTCTTAGTGGCTGCTTCTTTTCTCTTTGTTTATTAATATGTAATGAAAGTGCATAAGTATGGAAGTGAAATTTTGGGTTTTTTTCCCCTAGTTTTCTGCTTTGCGCTGTTGTTTCACAAAACAGAAGGTGCAAACTCACTTGTTAGGCACGAGGAGAAGGCACGTAAGGAGCATGTGTAGCCACGTGAGGGATAGGAGTAACCTGTATTTAAGAAAGATCGGAGACTCCCTTTCCACATGTCTGTAGCTAATTGCACAGGGACAGGCAACTCCACTTCTGGGAAAAAGGTGTATGCCCTTGTGAATCAGTAAATATCACCCACACCCAAGTCTGGGGTCCTGGACAATGACACAACTAATTGTCCTACAGTTCTGTGTCGTAACATCTCACGGGGTTTCAGTATTGCTGAAGGGGTCATAAGTCAACTGTGCAGATCCCATTGGGCTACCTTGCTCGTCTAAGTGAATGTCCTTCCAGCAGTCAGAAGACCTGACTAAGCTAAACCTCACTAAATTCAGAGCAGCTCTTCCAGGCTTTGGGGTGGGCCTCACATGTAGGGATCTGACATGGCTCCAGATGTCTTGTTTTGCACAGCGTGACTCCAACTGCAGTGCATTACAAGTAATCCTGAACAACACACAACTGTCACTGAGTATCTAGTGTTTGTTCCAGCTTCTTAGCTGTGCAAAGGAGAGATGAAGTCCAGGCCCACCCTGAGCCAGTGGAAGTGCCATCATTAGATCAGTGAGCTGGGTTATTGCCAAGGTATGTAAGTTGGGCTTCATAATCTGGTTTTTTTCAGTTATGACATTTTAGCATGTTAAGAACTACTCAGAGACACTTAGAGCAAGATAAGCACTAGGAAACATCCTGTAGGGGAAAAACACTGTGTTAGCACCCTCACAGTCCAAGTGGTTGAGTTAAGTAATGGTTTGGTGGATGCGGCATTTGCTCCAAGTTAACACTCAGCTCAGGCCAAGAATTCCCAAGTGCGTTAGGCAAATGCCTTCACCCCCTACCTCAAGTTGTCCATCTCCAGAGCAGATCTAACATACTCTCTTGGTGAGATCTTGCACAATACTGGTAAGAAAGCCTTTCCTGGCCTGTCATCACAGTATGAACGAGTACAATCCTGAGAACCTCCTGTGTTTCCCTGGGGTGGTCTCCATGGGTGACACCACTGTCCTGCTGCCCTGAGTGGCCAGGGATTGCTGAGACTGACCAGGAAGGTGGCTAATGAGGTGTGACATGGCCTGAGCTGGCAGCGCAGGCACGGTGGTTTAGCTTTTGGAAAAGAAAGAAGTGACCTACTTCATCTGCAGGGAGGGGGTAGAGTGCTACAACACGGTGCCTGGAGTACCAGAGATATCCCAGAGCTACAGCCATTGAAGCACACCAGCCATTAGGGCCTCGCAACAAGAGCATGACGAGGGCAAGAGGACTTCTGCTTTGCACAGATGCATGTACAACAGTCAGCATCCCTTGTGGCTTCTCCATCAGTCTCAGAGGCAGCTGAGACCATCCCTGCTGGGTGCCAGAAGGCATCCCCCATCCCCACCAAAAGGCTGATGCCATGGGACATTTCATCAGATACCATTCTCCTATTTTAAATTATATTTTCCCTTTAGTAGCATCTATCTGTGTGTGGCGGGATCCTTATTTGCTCCTTTTATCAAGAAATTTCTCTTGTTAATTTGTTTCTTTTTTGGGGGAGGGGAGACTGGTGACACTGTGAGCTTGTCCCCCCAAAAGTCTCAGAAGCTGACCTAGTCAGAGACAGATTGGTAGATCTTTTCCTACAAATTGAGTTGGCTTAATTCCTCTGTAACTCATTTAATTTTTTTCCTGAGAATCATTGGGGGGGGGGCGGGGGTGAGTGAGGGAGCAAGGAACACGTTGGTGACTCTGCTACCAGCATGTGCAAATGCGTCAATATTTTATTTTAACTCGGTGAACAAGAAGTGCCATGAAGTGTTTACAAAATGCTGAGCTGCGTGTCTTGGAGTAAACATGCCCTCTACTGTTTAGATGAAGCATGGGTCTTATTACAAAGAGCTTGGTTTGCAGCCTAGCCATATGCTTTGGGGGAAAAAATACTCTCACTCATGTTTTTGATGCATTCCCTTAAAATGGGACTGAAACATGGCATTGGAAAAATCTGGGCATCTGCTGGGCCCTTCTGTGCATTGCATGTGTCTGGGCTGGGCTCAAGCATCCTCCGGGGAGATGGGTTAGGCATGGCGAGGACATCTCTGCAACGGAGAAGCAAACCCTGGCCAAGACGAGAAGCCCTCACAGGCAACCGAGCTGCACTTGCAGGGTATTTCAGGACCAGCCGTTGGCATCGCAGAATGGTTTCTCGCTCCCCGCAAGATACAGCACGTGTGCACAAATGCAAGATAAGCTCTTGCTAAGAATTAGGGTGGTTGGAGTCACTTTGCAAGTGGACTTTGCTGCTGCTGCTGCAGATGCCTTTCTATCTTTAAAACATGAGCGTAATAAACCACGAAAGAAGTGGGCCAGTACTGCAAAATACTGAGTTGCTGGATGCGGCAGCTATGCTGCTTTTCTAAAGCCTGACTATTACACTAAGTTACACTTAAGTCACATAGATCCCTGCAGGTCCCCAAAGGCACGCCTCATGCCTTTCTTTCTTTGAGCCCTGAAACAGCCCAGCCTGGAGGAGGGAGAAGCAAGGTCTATTTCTGGCTTTTTTATGAAATAACCCTGACCCATCCTCCCATTTCTTTATCCCACCCCCTCTCCCTCCAGCTCCCTGTCTTTCTCTGGTCAGCATTAGACCCCACATCACTTGAGCAGAGGCCATTTCATGGTCTGCCTTTGTCACCTTGTGTGGAGTTTCCATTTTCAGCCATCATTGTATGGGAAAACAGGAACAGAAATTCTCCTGGCCACAGAGGGAGAATTACAAGTTTTCACCTACCTTGGACCAGGCTACAGGTATTTCATCCAATGGAAAAAATAAATCTATCTCATTTCAACTATTTTTATGTTCCTAGAAAAAAGACCCAGCTGTGTTTCTTACCTGAGGAGTGACTGCATTGCCAACTGAGTTTCATCCCTTAGGGTTTGTGTTTGCCTGGTGTGGATTGACTCTGAAGATGGTGTGAGAAGTTTTTGCATTGGGTAGTTCCATCCCCATGAGTTTGTTTGCTGGCAGACCAGGCTGGCTGACACAGTGGTGCAGGGGCTGTTTGCTGGCATTTCTTCAGGGAGCCCTTGTCAGTGTGAGACTCCAGGCCACCTTCCCCTGCTTATGACTGCCATGGCCGGGGATGCTTGGCTGAGGGCTGGGCTGTGAGATCCTCGCTCAAACCACTACGGACCGAGTGGGGTTTCAGGGCTGAGCCTTATGTTGCTTTTCAGAGAGAAGTAAAACTCCACAGAAGCCACATAACCAGCAGGGGGGTTTTCCACCTGGTAATCTCAAAGCAGTGCAGAGCGTTCCCTGAGGGAGTGATGTGCAGAAGCCAGGACTCCTGCATCACCCCTGCAAACACCACCACTGCCCTTTGGTTTGTGTGGGAGCTCCCTAGGGTAAGCAGGGGCTTTAAAAGGGGGAAAACATGCCAGAGAGGGTGGTCTTTCACCTACTTTTCTGTGAGGAAGTCCCTTGGATTTGGAGCCCACTGCGTTGCCCATGTGAGCATCTTTGGCAGCATCGTGTGCCGCAGGTGCAGCATGATGGCCCCCGAGCCTCAGTGGCTGCAGGGGAGCTGCGCCCCCATTTCAGTGCACGGCACCTCACCCAGCTCACCAGCAGCCCGCCCCGGGCCCCTCGCTGGCAAGGATTTCTGCTCTTAAGGGCAACATGGCCTGGCTTTCATCTCTCTGTAAAAGCCCTGAGAAAGAGGAAGAGAATTGGGAAGAGTTACTTGCATGGATTTTGACAGCTTTTCCAGCTTTTTTTGCACACACCGTCATTTTCAAGAGGCTCTGGAAGGTGCTTGGCAAGTCTGTCCATAAGGGAAACCAGTTGCGGCACTGTCAGGACGCTGTGCCAACAAGTGGAATGTGAGCTCCCGTCCTCTGAGGCAGCGGGGCCACGCTCTGGAGCCCTCCTCTCCACCCACGGGGATTGAAAATCTATTTGGCGAATGAAGAAATCGCCTTCAAAGGTCTTGCACTTAATCTAGAAGGACTCTGTGGAGTCTGTTATCTCCTGCCATCCACCCATAGCCTCGAAACCCAGCCAGCCTGCAGAGCAAACCCCTGGGGCCTGGGAGCGGACGTGTGAGCCAGCAGAGCTGGCTTCTGGCCACAGATCTGTCTGTAAACCTTTGCTTTCCTATTTCTGCCCTTTTCACCTGCCATTTGACTCCCTCCTTCAAAGTAGACCAAATCCCATTCCCTAATTAAGTGATGTGTTAAATCACTTTGGTAGCACTTATATATTCTCGTGCAAACATGATTTTATTTTTGTGTAAGCTTACAGCAGGAAAAAGCTGTGACATGGCTGTGGGGGTTTTGTTAGGTAACATTTTGTTAATTAACAGATGAAGTTTTAGCAAAGGAAATGTAAATTTTACCCATAGACTCTTCTAATATTACTAGCAGTGGTAATTTTCTTTCTGATATTCCCATGGTGATGCAAGAGGGAAAAAAAAAATTGGTAAGGCAATTATTATAAATGATTGTGCCTTGGAAGTCATTAGAAATGTAGCATTATTTATTTATAGATGTATCAATTACAGTCATTATTGTAGCTACATCTTCTAATGAATCCTTCAGAGTTATAAAATTAATATAAAGTGTTACGAGTGTTTCTTTCTCCTGATCTCTAATCCTGCAAGGATGGAAATCAGTGAATAATAAGGGAATTTAGTGCATGCTGCAGGGAAGGAAGGGGAGAGCTTTGGAGGATAGATGTATATTCCAGTTAAGCCAAAAACTACAAAAATAAAGATGTATGTGCAAATGAGCTGATGCCTGGGGTTACTCAGCTGATAAGTAGATGGTCTCACTGAGTGAAAAATGGCGAGCAATGGTCGTCCACAGAACAGCTTTTTCTTCCTTTGCTATGTTGTGTGAGCGATACAACTTGATCGCTAAGATCCATTCCTCCTTTTCCACATGCACAGGTGGGAGAGAAGGGGATCCAGGGAGCCATATGTGGGTCCCAGACCCTGCGGAGCAGCAATCACTGCCTCTGAGGCCCTCACCCTCTCAGAGGTGTCGGTGCCCAGCCGCACCCTTCAGATGGGGCTTTGTGCTTCCCAAGTGAAACCAGGGCCAAGAGGTGCTGCCAGGAGGAGGAAGACCTGACACGGGACCCAAAGAACCTGGTTGGCGCTCTCACCCTCTCAGGCTCCTGCCTGCCAAGCCTTGCTGTGCTGTCCCATTGCAGGGGTGGCACGCTCTCCTGCACCCTCCTCACCACAGAGGTGCCCCCAACATGGCTTTAAAAAATAAGAAGCTCTAATTGTCGTAATAGCACTCAAAGAGTCCTCTCCAGGGATGTAGGCAGAGGTTGGCTCCTTCCAGGATGCTGGGAATGAAACATTTGAAATCTCAGTGCTCTTGAGAGCAAGTGAGAGTCCAAACCATCACACTTTTGCCCATCAGGTGCAGACCTTTAGCACTGGCTGACTACGTGGTGGGGACTGAAACCTGCTTTGCCCACAAGCAGCCCCTACTCATTTCTGAAGTGCAGAGTGTAAAGCATTGGCGTTGGCTGGTTGTTTCAGCCAGTACTGTGAACGTTGTGTTCTCTGTAGATGTGTCCCAAAGGATCAAATTCTAACTATTGCTAGGACAAAGGATAGTCTCAGTCTCAGATGGTGGGGAGTTTGTTGATGTAAGGTATGTTTCTATGGGGAAAAAATGAACCTTTGTGAGTGGAGAGTCCACGTTATGCCTGGCTCATTTGGGCTTTCTGGTGGTGATAGGGGAAAGCAGAACCTGAGGTCTCAGTGCTGGTACCAGAGGTTTGCCTGGGGCATGAAGAAGGGCTATGAAACCAAAATGAACCTGAGTATGCTCAAGTGCCTCCTTGAATGGCACCCTGAGCCATTCACCTTGGAAAATTATTTATAAAGCCAAAATATAAATATAAATCTTGAAGATGTATCTACATTATTTTGAAGGGTTATTTCTTCTTCTTCATGGCCTCATTTCTGAGCCTCTGCAAAAACTCCCATCAGCTTTGGCAGGCCACGAATTAGGTCACTGCTTCATTGGCATCTTCCAAAATAGCTCTGAAATAGATAGTAACAAAGATATTTAAGGTGAGATAAACCACACTGATGTTTATGGTGCTTGATGTCAAATTATTAGTTTGAATTTGGATAACAAGGCCTTATGAGATGATTAAAACAGTTAATGAGACTAAAATCTCTATACTGTTGTACACCACTGTGTAGTTAGGATTGATGCTGTGTGTAAGAACTTAGAAAGAAAGAAAAGAAAGAAAGCAAAGAACATGTCTTTGCTTTTCCCAACTTTGCTTCCAGAGTTACATGAGGTAATTGGCATATATAGGCCATGGAAAGACGGTAGCTTTTCAGGTCTTTGCTAACTTGATCACTTAACTAGTTAGATAAAATAACTCTCAGTTATCCAAACCTAGTTTCAAGCTGAAAAATTTCCAGCAGTCCAATGAAATGAGTGAAATTTTACTCATTGTGATAGGCCAAGAGTTGTTGCAGATCTGATACTTGCCAGTAGACAAAAAAAAGGCAGTATTTCAGGTTTAGTGCTTTACCTTTTTTTCCTGAAGCTGAGCAGAAGTTAAAAGGCGTCTCCCCAAAGCTGGTTAGTGGCCAGAGTGCTGGTGAGATGTCCCAAGTGCATGGTGACTGCAGGTGCTGTGTGACATGGGTCTGGAGCCAGGCACAGAGAGGCACAAACCACCTCCGAGAAGAAGAGTTAATGGCTTGAGCATTATCACCCAAGCAAAGAGAAAGCACATCCACCCTCCTCAGCCTTAGTGTTGTGACAGTTGTGTTACCTGTCATGCTTTATTGGAGTTCAAGAAGCCGTAGCTTTCATTTACTTTCCCAGCTGTGCACGGGCTTGTTCTGTTGTCACTAGAGCTTGCTGTGTCCACTGGTTGTTAGAGGTTGCTTATAGCCACTAGTCAGTGCTTCTGTGGTTCTGGTCAGGTTCACCACGGTACCTTGTGAAACCAGACATCTCTGTCACTGCCCAGAGAAATAAATGCTTTTGTTTCTTTGTATTTTACAGATAATCAACCCCAATTTCATTCAAGAAGGTGAGTTAAGGACAGCTGTGCACTGACTGGCATGGAGGGGCAAGTCAGCGGTTGTGATTTACTCTGGTGCGACAGCATGCTCTGCACCCACCAGCATTTACAGCAAAGGCAGCTCTCCACTGCTCGGTCCCCAGGGAGAGCAGTCTTCCTGCTGGCTGCTTGGCTCAGACAGCCTGGGGCCACAGGCGAGGCTGAACCCCCCAAACCCGCCTTCACAAAGTCTCACCCTCCTGCCAGAGCACAGGGCAGGGGGTCAGACAGTCCCCACTACCTCCTTCCTTGAGCTGTTGACAGCTGGCTTTTACTGAAGGGGAAATTCTTGTAACATAATCCCAGGACCCCCAGCTGTTTGGGACCCAGATCCCATAGTTGGTCCTGTAATGTATTCTTTAGACTTGCATGGGGAACATCCTCACCTGTAGATTAAAAGGACGTGTCGTGTGTGTCCCCATGTTTTTTTCCAGTGGCTCCAGAGTTTCTTGTGCCGTTAGTGGACATCACCTGCCTGCTCGGTGACACAGTGATGCTGCAGTGCAAAGTCTGTGGACGGCCCAAACCAACTATAACCTGGAAAGGACCGGATCAAAACATTCTTGACAATGACAACAGCACAGCCACTTACACGGTGTCATCCTGGTAAGGTCCTGCCTGTGGATCCCAACATAGCTGGTCATGATGGTCATGTTGCCCTCAAATATGGCACCAGCCAGGCTACAAGACTCATTAGAAATGCAGTTAATCAAGTCTGACATGGCGTATTGGCACATTGCTGTACCACACATCAGCTAGAAAGGGTCAAACTTTGGGGTTCAAGTAGCTCTGTCATTTCCCAAGCTGACATAGGGTACATCCACAAAGGGTGTTGCTGGCAGACATGAGCTTGCTCCTATTGATCTCCTGAGCCAGCTGCAAGCCAGAAGCCAGAATGTTTCCAACATGTTAGTTTGGCTAATATTGCCTCCATGTTGCCGGGGCTTCTCTGCTTGAGTTTGATGCCATGCTCACTTTTGGCAGGAACAAGAGTTGAGGAGAGCAAGCCCTCACTGGCTTGCAATACCCCTATCATTGGGCATTTTCTCATCTCATGGGCAGAGGTGGTAACTCCTGCAGTTTTCCTGAGCCTTTCCTCAGCTGTTCCTAAAAGAGTCTACATGTGCTCCGGGGAAGGCTGCATCTGGCTTTGCTTGGACAGAAAGATGCTTGTCATGATGTTCCCGGCCTGGCTAGTGGGGAGGAAAACCATCTTTACAACAAGCACTGGGAAGATCCAAAAAGATCTGGAGTTGAATTCAGGTCAGGTAACAGCATGCTGCTGGATGCTCATCTGCAGCTTATATAAGCGATTTAGGCCAAACTGCAGTAGAAATCTCTGGAAGGCAATCTTTCATGTTAACTTTTCAGCACTTCTGGCTCAGGCTGAGATGAATCCAGGGAGTACAAAGTCACTGAAAGTGAAAAATGAATGCTAAGAGAGAAAGGATTTTACATGTTCAATAAAAAAAATACATCTGATCAAGAGCTTCCTTCAGAGACCATCGGTTTGTGTGGCCACCCTAGAGCACCCAAAATTGTCTTTTTAGCCGTTACTCAGTAGATTGCTAGTGCCTTATCTTTGGGCTCTGGCTGCGGTTGGGGTGGGGGGATATTTCCATACAGGGTCCTGTTTTCCATCACAGTCTCCTGCATGTGCATTGGCTCCCTGTGCACTATCAGCACTTGTATTTTCTTGTTACTTGTATTTGTTTTTCAGTGAAGACACTGCCTGCCAAGGACACGCCCAGCAGATCAGTGGCTGTTTTACAAATCTTGCCGGCATGAGTGTCCGGATTGTGGGGGGAAGGGGATATTTCCGTCCTGTTTCAAACCAGCATAGTCAGACCAGCAAAAGCCGCAGCGTCCAGGCAGTTATACCGGCAACCATGTCATTCTGCAGTTTCCAATAAATTATGCATTCAAGCACTAGTCTACTTTTGCCATCAAGGGAATTTATTGTTGGCTCTAAACTGGGTCTCCAGTACAGCTAAAGCAGTTACACAATCAAAATCCTTTCATTCAGGCCAACTCTCTTAAATTGCATATTGAAGACTGCAGTGTGCAAACCAAAGTGACTATGTACAGACCTGCCATAAATTCACTAGACTCCGTTGAGCAGTTTATTTACTCAGATTAGCCCAAAGATTGAGTGTCTCTCACGAACTTGGCACTGGTGTTCTTTATCCCTAGCTGTTGTGAGATGTCCAGCCTTCCAACTGGGGGCCTGGTAGCCACATTAGATCAACAGCACGTGCTCCAGGGGTCTGAACCTCCTCAGAAATGTCAGGCACCCTGCACTGTGTGACCGCCTTCTGCATCTGTGCAAAGCCCAGTTTGTCTGGTGTGCATTGGACTTAACTGCAGAGGCAGCTCAGCATCTCCCAAGATAGGAAAAATGTGCCTGGGAAAATCTTTCCAGATACATGGAGCCTAAGCATCCAGCTCTGGACAGGCACAGCAAATGTTCAGCTCCCGGACTTTGCTTGCTGCTTGAGTGATCCTTCCCCTTCTCCTCTGAGGCCACAGCAGACAAGTAGATCTGCCTGGCAGGCAATCTGGACCATTCTTCTCAAAGGTTTCATTAACAGCCTAATCCTGACATATGGAGGGGTTGTACTTCGGTACCTAATTGCTGGGGGGATGTTCCTTCAAATGAGTTAACAGGATTTGTGTGCGTGTGTGTTTGTAATGAGGTAGGACAGGAACTGGTATAAAAAGCATTAGCAAGTGAAGCAGTGCTTTATAATCAGGGCTTCCTGCATCCACAGTGACTCTGGGGAGCTCACCTTGAAGATCTGCAACCTGATGCCTCAGGACAGCGGCATTTACACCTGTGTGGCAACCAATGAACACGGAACCGCATCAACCTCTGCAACCATCAAAGTTCAAGGTAGCACATCTGACCTTAACACCCGGGATTTTTCCTGTTTGAGGTCCCTTGGTGGGGGCTGGGAGCACACAGGAATAGCCACTGCAAAGGCAGCCAGATATGGAGCTGTGCCAGGTGAATTAAGACATTAAAATCATACAACCGTTCCTCAGCCAAGACTCCCACTGATGGCTGAAGGCATCACAGACTCTTTGTGCTTGATTAATTCTTCTGATCATAAGCATCACATCTGGAAAATGAAAATGCGTTGACACTGGTTCAGCTCCTGTATCCTGCTCGTAGTGCTGCTTCCCAGGGGCTCGGTAAGGTCAGCCAGGGGAAGCTGAGCTCCCTCAGGCTGCCGAGCCCCTGGGGGGATGATGTCCCGGCTGCCTGCAGGGAGCTCTGTGCTTTAGAGTCTGCCTGGAGCAGGGGGACCTGGGATCCAGTGACACCGATTTTCAGCCTCCCCTTCTCTGTGGGGGACAGAGGAGGTGAGAGTAAGATTTGGCCTGGGTGAACTGTTCTGCAGGGATTCAACTTGGATACATGTCTCCGAGCCTAAATTCTCAGCTCTGTAATTAGTGACCCATCTAATTGTAATGAATATGAAATGATGAGTTGATGCTCACGACCTCCAGCTCTGGGAAGGGATCTGCTAGCATGAGAGATGAGAGGTTCCTGCTGCGTTGAAGGGGATAGCACAGAGACAAATGTCTAACTGGTGACTTACAGATGCAGGAGTGTCACAAGCATTTAGAAGTTGATTTGTTTGGTCTCACAAACTGCCCTAGAGATACAATTTCCCCAATTTATCCAAGCAAGTTAGTGGCTGCACTAACTACTCCTGGGCTGAAGGGAGCCCTGAGCAAAGCACAGAAGAACTACTGGTCATTTGTCAATCTGCTGCCAAACATACCAGGCACCATACACACAGAAGCACTCTGAATGCCTTCCTTGTGTCATTTTTGGACACTTCAACAGTAACTTCCTCCCTACCTCCAGAACCTCACTCACTGCTTGGTGAGGTCCATGGGAATATTTTTTTTTCCTCAGTTCCATGGACTTTGCATCAGGTCTTGAGCTGGAGCAAGAATTAGCAGCAGAAGGTGGCAGGTAAAGAGGCTCTGCCTTTACAGCAGCTGAGCTCAGGCAGATCCTCTACACCCAAGGGGTGATTCTCCCGGCCAGTCTCATACGGAGCTCTCTGGGGTGTTGCAGTCTAGTTGACCACCAGCTGTGAGCAAGAAGAAATTCCCCCAGTGCTGTAGTACTGTGAGACTATGTTGAGGCAGCGGGGCTTGCAAGCAGAACGGTTTTCTCCTAGCTGCTAGTTTGGAAGTATCAGACCCACGGTAGTAGGTGAACGGGACCATGACATTGCCTTTCCTCTGGTTGTGCTGGTAACCCAGTGTAAGCCAGAGTGCTTCCTCTGCAAGGCGCAGCTGCCTTGTAGTGGCCTGATGCACCTGATCTCCAGAATAAAGCACTAGTGCTTGTTGATGTGATGCTGGACTTGGTGCTTGTTTTCTCTTCCCAAGGTGTCCCAGCTGCCCCAAATCGCCCCATTGCTCAGGAGAGAAGCTGCACCTCTGTGATCCTGCGCTGGCTACCTCCATCCAGTACAGGCAATTGCACTATTTCAGGCTACACTGTGGAGTACAGAGAAGAAGGTAAGTGGTTTGAGCTGTGCTCGCTGGCTGGGAGAATGAGAACAAAGTAAGTCTCCTTTGTGGTACGACAGGTCCCAAAAGCATCCTTGCCACCACTGGGGTGCCACTAGCTGTTGCTCACAGATCCCAAAGCCTAAGGCCAAAAGAAGCCCTTCTATCATCCAGTCCAACTTCTCATGTATGACAGACCTTTCTGTTTCCTCCAGTCACTTATGGCAAGTAAAGTGTGCTAAGCTAAAACATATCCATCACTAAGGCATCTTTTCATCATTTGCATTCTACCACCATGGTATCCATCCTTTCTGGTGGATGTTTTCTGGGAATTCAAAAACAAAGCAGCATCATTATTTTTTTCATCTGGATAGAGTTGCAGATCACTGCATAATTTTAAAGCTCAGCTCTGAAATCCATTTGTTCTTAAATGCAACCATCCTTTTCCCCTGAAGAATTAAACAGATATTAAATGCACTGTTTTCCCAATATGCACAGGCATGTGCTCTTGAAAAGGGCATTTGCAATTATTCAGATCCCTTTTTGCATTCTTCCTGCAAAGGTGTGAGGGTCCCTGGGCAGTAAACCTTGCCTTAGGTATGTGGCCTCTGTTTTTTCCCCTTCATCCTTCAAAAAATTCCTACCTCATGTTAGTAAATGTGCAAACTTAATCACTCCATCATATTAATACCTTCTCTTAGCAAATACTCCGCCTTGACCCTGACTGTGCCATCAGTGTGACTGGCATTTTTGTGGAAGAATAAAAGCTCTTCTATTAATAGCCACCGAAACAAACATCAAAAAAGCAGCAGTGTTTTCAGTTTTCACTATTCCTCCCACTCCAAAGAAATCACTGACTCTTCCCTGTAAAACCAATCTTGACCTTGTGAGACCTGACAATCAGAATTTGCCCACAACGCACACAAAATGTATGGGTCATGGTAAATAATGTAAAGGTAAAAAGCCCTGAACTTACTAAAATAAGATAAAATTTTGTATATTCTTGAAAGAAATCATAGGCTGTGACAGGGCTCAGTGTCCCAGGGGTCCTTTTCTGTTCTGTGACCCTATGCAGATGAATAGAGTATTGCTGCTTTGGATGCCACAGGTTAGGCAATGGTTGGGTTTGTTTCTGTTAGGAGCAGAAACACATGACAGAGTGACACATTTTGTTGCTGCAATCCTGCTCATCTGCAAAAAGCCCATACTAAGCCTCAGAAAGCTGGTTCTCCTCCTGCAGCTCCAGGTTTCACTGTAGCCACCACATCTTCTGAAAAAGACTTCATCTGCAAAAGCGCTCAGATTGCACTGATGCCCTGCCTCAGCTTTGTCTGGAACTCCCTTGTCCATATGTTTTTTTGCAGTATTTCTGCTAACATTTCTCTCATAGCAGAGCTGTCATCACATCAGCCCTCCATTCCTGTCTTATCATGCTGCCCTGAGACATCGCTTGTAGCACACAGCCACAGCTAGACTGCTGGAGAGATCAGCTTGTCCCTGGGCTGCGTTTTTTCCACTGCAATCGGTCAAGTCAGGGGCATTTCCTTCTTCCCTCATTTAGCCAGACCGGAAGGTGGCTGCAACACAAAATAGCTTCCTGTGGTCTGGTTCTGGTTTAACAGAATACATCAGGCTGCCATAACGTTGCCTTTTAAAAAACCTGTGGATTTTAACCTCCCAGGGTACTGTGTGAGTTGGGCAGAGAAGGCTTCTGCTCTAAGTTCATGTGTTGAGACTGATTCCTTCAGCTCTCCCTCTCTCCCTCTGTAAAACGCAGGCTCACAGGTCTGGCAGCAGTCGGTAGCCTCAACTTTGGACACGTACCTCGTCATTGAGGACCTGGCCCCAGGCTGCCAGTATCAGTTTCGAGTGAGCGCCAGCAATCCCTGGGGGATCAGCTTGCCCAGTGACCCATCTGAATTTGTGAGGCTCCCAGAGTACGGTGAGTGGGCATGGCGAGGAGAGGCTGATGCTCACAAGTGTCCACCTGTGCAGTCTGTATGGTGTGCTTTGATGGGTCCCGATAAAAACATTGGTCCTGGACCTGGTAGGGATACAAGAAATAGGCTGGGAGATGCTCAAGAGCCAGCTCCTGTCACAAGAAAGGCTTTTCTCGTCTGCTCCTCCAGCAGGGCTCACAGCCTCCCTCTGTCACAGAAGCTATTGCAGTTTCCTAGCAGCTCCCTACTTTCTACCCCAAGACCATTTGTTGTCTTTATCTCTGGGCAACAGGCTCCCTGTCCCGGTTGGTGTCCCCCCCCCCGCCTTTCCAGCAATGCCGGCAGCACTAGGGACTTCTGCTGGGCAGCCCAGCTGGGGTCTGCAAGTCAGTTTGCAAAACGTACCCCACCAAGCAATGCAGCCGGCGTGGGAAGGCTGTGATGGAGGCGAGCACCCAGTGCCGTGGTACTGCAGGAGCTTGGGGTACAGCTCACTCAGAATGGTGCTGTGAGCAGACCCCATTTCCCCACGTTTTAGCAACTCCAGTGCATAACTAGGTCTATGAACTGGCTTGGATAGCCTGTGCTGGATGAAACGAGAGCTCACACAGCATAGCTCTACCTCTCAGTTACACACAGACATGGCCTTAGACTGTCTGTGTGGCCCTTTTCAGTCCAAAATTGCAAGGACAGATTTGAATCCACCTCACCTGTACATTCCTCTGAGGAGTTCTGGCTTTCAGTGGCCCAACACATTGGAGCTGTGCCTGAGCAGTATGAAACTGGACTCCTAGTGGTAATGTTTGCTGTTTTAAGTAATATAGTCTCACATAATTTTAAAATATACCATTTATAGTCCACAGGAAGCTGTCTTTAACTTTATGCTTTCTTGAATGTGCTTTGTTCTCTCAAAGACTCTGCTGCTGATGGTGCCACTATTTCGTGGAAGGAAAACTTTGACCTTGCTTACACAGAGCTGCATGAGATTGGGAGGTAATATTAACCCTGCTTATCACTGCAATAAAACACCAAAACAATGGCTTGAAGCTTTTTACTTGGTGGAAAGTTTAAGTTGCTTTTTGTAGTTAGCTTGAAAATTGCTGCTCCTTTCACAGAGCATTGCACATTAAATACTGATTAAAATACAGACTGGTTAAAATACTGACTAAGTTTTGTTTCTCAAGATCAGTTGTGATTTGAGGATTGCAACTTGGCAAACTTGTGAACAATTAGGCAGCCAAATCTCTGACAGCCACTGGTAGCTCTCGGTGGTATCTCCTCTGTCATCTCTGATTTGATGTGAGCTTTTGAAGTCATGACAATTTGCTGGTTCTGGATAGCTTAACCTCAAAGGCTGAGTTTGCTGAAGCACTTAAGCATGTGACT
This sequence comes from Pandion haliaetus, assembly GCA_013401275.1. Taxonomy (NCBI): domain Eukaryota; kingdom Metazoa; phylum Chordata; class Aves; order Accipitriformes; family Pandionidae; genus Pandion; species Pandion haliaetus. The sequence goes on from VYZV01025761.1 coordinate 124,062, forward strand.
GACTTAAATCACATGCCAAAACACTTTGCTGATTGGGACAGTCAGTTGAAAAGGAGCCTACATAGGAGCTGCGTACCTTGTCAGCCCTAGGTGCTCTCTGCGCAGACAACAGATAAGGGGCATGCAAACAATTCAGGTTAATGCAGTTAGTTCTTCAGCTCAGAGATCACAGTTGAGTAACTCTGGGGCTGAAGGGACAAGAGTATCTGGTTCTGTGGAAAGAAGAGTGATGTATTAATAAGAGGCCAAGTTCAGCACACGGTTTCACTGAGTAGTTTTACTTTCAGGAGCAGTACTAGGCACTAGTCTATGAGTTCCGTAATGCTTTCCTGCCAGCTTTTTTCTTAATTTCTTACTGTGTGCCTGAAACAGTGAGACAAAATGATAGGTTAGTGATTATTTAACAAGGCTTTTCTTTTAGTTGTCTGAGAAAGTCAGGGGTCTTTATTAAAGCAACTGGAGAAGGGAGACACACAGCTAAAAAGAGACAGAACCTGTAAAAGTGGCAGCAAATTGAACCCAGGGGAGATTGTTAGAGGACATCAGTATGGCTGCACAAAGCAAAGTGACACCTTTTGCTCTCACTGTTTGCTAATCCCCAAAGAACCTTTACACCCAGGGTAAGAGACAGAGGTTCTTTTTTGGAAAAGGTTATGAACAACCTGTTAAATCTGATTCCTTGTGAAATATTAATGTGCTGAAACAAACAACACTTTGAAATTCAGCCTGTTATTGCACTGAAAACTGGGCATGATTTATTCATAAGGCCCCTTCATTATTCTATTGTTTTTTTTATTTCAGGGGTCGATTCTCCATAGTAAAGAAATGTGTTCACAAAGCCACCCGGAAAGACGTTGCTGTAAAATTCATTAGTAAAAAAATGAAAAAGAAAGAGCAGGCAGCACATGAAGCAGCTTTGTTACAGCACTTACAGCATCCTCAGTACATCACTATCCATGATACCTACGAGTCTCCTACTTCTTACATCTTAGTTTTGGAACTGTAAGTACGTGGAGCTTGAATTCAAGTGTCTGGGTAGGAATCAGAGCCCTATTAAAGCCAAGGATAAAATTCACCCTGACTTCAGCAGGGCAAATATTTTGTCACCTGTTTTTTATTGATTGTGATGTCAAATGAAATAGCCATTTTCTGCAGAGCTTCCACTGCCTTTTCTTTACAGTAAATAAGATTCAGAGGGACAAATAAAACTGCTTTCTACTCCGGTGAAGCTTGGGTAATTGTATCAGCAGTTAGTCTGTCCCACTGAATAGCATCAGATTTATTTGGGCAGTTTTGTCCACTTTTTATATTCAAGTAAATGTGTTTCAGCTAAATTGAAGCCTACATTGCTCTAATACTTCTTGGTGAAAAGAGCCGTGTAGCAACTATGCTTGCCCTTATAAGGAGATGTAGCAACCAGAATCCCAAATGCTTCTTTGTTACACTATATCCAACAAAGTATATTTGGGCTATTTGCTTGTTTATTTATACAGATAAATAAAACTAGGTGGAAAACTTTTATTGGGTTAGTTTTCCCACAGAACATACTACCAGCTGAAAATGTCAGTGATTTTTTTTCTGCATTATGCAACCAGCTCTATAAATAAATAGATGAATCCAAATAATTACGAGGATCTGTTTTCAAAAGAATTGCCTCCATCTGTTGAATCCATCCTTAAGCAAATGAGTTTACTTGGAGACTGTTGCTAAATTTTTGAAGGACCAGAGATAACAACTGAGGATTAATCATTCTACTACCTCATGGCCTGCAATATCTTAAGATATCATTAGATACTCATCAGATCTTGCATTTTAGTTTCCTCCGTTTTTAGGTCATGAAGTTTCCATTGCAATTTTGTTGTCAAATATGAACTGTTCCTGGAGATACCATGTGATCTTTCATGTGCAGGGTTTGATTTGTTTGTAGGATGGATGATGGTCGTCTCTTAGATTATCTAATGAACCATGATGAACTTATGGAGGAAAAAGTCGCTTTCTATATAAGAGACACAATGGAAGCCTTGCAGTACCTTCACAATTGCAGAGTGGCTCACTTAGACATAAAGGTAAGAAGAAAAGAGAATGATACTATATTATACAGCTGCACAAACAGGGAGGAGGTGCAGTCTGTACCCCAAAGAGATGATCACTAAATGGACAAGCACTATCTCTCAGACCTATTGACCAGAGAAAGGACTTCCTGACCTGGAGCGCAAGGTCTTTTTCTTCCTTCAAACAAGAGATGCACCTATTTCCTTGATTCACTGGTTTGTTCTCAAGGGCTTTCTGCATTTAATGAAGGAGAAGGAGGATGTCTGAGACAAGAGTGAGATGTCACTAGCACCTGACTGAAGGGAAATTATATGATAAATCCACGGGGTATGGTTTGGGCTCACACCTGTACCAGCTCAGGGCAGGCCAGGAGGAGCGCATGTCTCCCTCACATCTGCAGCACTGCCCTGGAGAGCCCGAAACAAGGGGAGAGGAGGGTGCGGGGGAGCAGGAGGTGGGGAGGGCTGGCAGGGGCAAAGGAAAGCAGCACACTGCATTGTGCTGCAGAGCCTGAGAGAGGAACTGGGTGGGAAATACACCCAGGGAGAGGTTCAGAGGAAGAACAAGCTGCATTGCAGAGAAATTCAGGCATTCTCTAATGTCACGCTCAGATTAGCACAGCTCATACCTCCTTTTGTAAGTGCACATGGCAGGAGGCACTGTACTGTCCTGGATTCGGCATTGTGCTGCTGTCCTCACCAACATCCCAGTTGTCTTGGATGACAGAGAATTAGCGATTGAAGTTATGATCAAGTGTTTTGAGTTTTCTGATCTGCAACATTGATTACGGTTGCCAGGGATATCAGATAATCTAAAATATTTTTGCAGACTTAAATGCCAATTAAAAATGGAGAATGAGAAATGAATTTCACTTTCTTGTATAGTGGACAATGCAGCTCCAAGGAGGTCTCTTCTCAATTCTCCAATCCCCAGGCATGTCAGATGAAGTGATGCTTTCATTCTTCTGCTGCCTGCTACCACTACAAAAAAAAAAGATTCCTTTTGTACAATACCTTATGTGAGCATTAGTCCCAAAAGGTTAAATCATCCTGGTTTCTTTCAGTAAGATAGTTTGTATTTTCTGCTGTATTTATAGGACCTGTCAAAATGTAGGTATCACTTGGAGGTAAGAAACTGCACTGAATTCTCTATTCGATCATAAGATACTTCCCAGAAACAATGTGGAAGCCAGTTTTCTGTGACCTATTTAGAGTTCTCCTGAATGAGGGATGCTAAATAAAGTACCCTCTGTTGCTAAGTGGGAAGCAGGACATGCATTGGTAGTGACAGCAGACCTAGCCATGTCCCAGGATCCTGCTCGCAAACGTGTTGATTTCGTTGATGCAGACTGCACAAGAGAAGAGTGGAGAGATTTGAACAGCAGTGTAGTGAACTTTGCTTTATATATATAGCCATGAGGCAGCAGTAAAATATGCATGAGGTTGAGAGGCTATAGGACAGAAAAGTGAATCTAGAGAGGGTGCAGGCAGTAAATTTAGAAATCACCTCAGAGCCAACAAAGGAAGCAAAATCCATGTTAAGTCTCCAGAGCGGAGTGTATAGGCAATGCTCAGCATCTCCCACTGAAAGAAAGAAAGATCTTAAATACTGAAAGAGTTGGTAAAACAGAGGGAAAACCAACTGGGATGAGATATAGCTGCACTCTGGCTTGGAAAGCACGACTGTGTGCTGGTGTTTATAAGGGAACACTGGCAGCTCCATCCATGTCAAGTGACAGCAACAGTAATGGCACGCACCAGAGTCCTCCCAGGATACGTGGTAGTGGGAGCAAAATTGAACATTTACTTCATGAAGAACACTTCTGCTACAAGTTATGCACACTTACATAGCCAGTTGTCATGTAAACAAATGGAATCTAAATAAACTGATCAGAGATACACAAGTCTTATCAAAATTTAAAAATCTGTCAGTGCTCTTAATCTGTAGAGATTAGTTTGGGAAAATAAACTGTGAGTATTTGGGACAAAGTGCAAAATCCCAGTGTGTTGCCCTAGTGCAAAAGAGGATGTTGTCTGCAACTTCAGCATTGATCTGAATATACAGCAGTGTGAACAGCAGCTGAGCTGGTTCCCTGTCATTCACTCTCCTGATCTGTACCTCGCGCATCTGATTAAATGCAAGTTTTGATTGGCTATTAAACCTAAATGAAATCTACACATTTTATTTGCAAAAATTTAATATAATTAAGCTTTTGGTATTATCTTTTCAACAGCCAGAAAATCTGCTCATTGATTTAAGAATCCCGGTACCTCGTGTCAAGATCATTGATTTGGAAGATGCAGTTCAGATCACAGGTCATTACCACATCCACCACCTCCTTGGAAACCCAGAGTTCGCTGCTCCTGAAGTTATCCAAGGCCTTCCTGTCTCCCTGAGCACAGATATTTGGAGCATTGGGGTCCTCACCTACGTCATGTTAAGTGGCGTCTCTCCATTCCTGGATGAAAGCAAAGAGGAGACTTGTATCAATGTGTGCAGAGTAGATTTCAGCTTCCCGCCCGAGTACTTCTCTGATGTGAGTCATGCCGCCAGGGATTTCATCAACGTTATCCTCCAGGAAGAGTTCAGGAGAAGGCCAACAGCAGCCACTTGTTTACAGCATCCGTGGCTGCAGCCGCACAACGGCAGCTATTCCAAGATCCCACTGGATACTTCCCGCTTGGCTTCCTTCATCGAGCGCCGCAGGCACCAGTACGATGTGCACCCGGTCCCCAGCGTCAAGAGTTTCCTGATGAGCAGGCTAAACCCAGGCACGTAATGCCTCCAGCCCTGGGGTCCTACACTGCTGGTCCTGAGGCAAGGTGCAGGGAACGAGCAGGCACAAAGCAGACCTGTCTGTACATAGTCCCGTATTCGGCATTTGCATTTCACGTGGCTTCCCTAACTGCAGGGTACAAATCATTGCAGAGGTGGCAGTACCTCAGTTCCTCGGGACCAAAGCAAAGTGGGGAATGGCAGCTGGTACCCGCTCCCCCCCCTTGGTGGGCTCCTCTTGGGACACGTGGTATTGTTGTATCCACCACCAAAAAAGGACTGTGGGAAGCAAACACCAACTGGAAACAAGAGCCAAAATTGCAGTTGCCTTAAACTTTGTGAGGCAGCCTTATAAGAAATCCTCTTGATCTTGCTGAACTGATTTTAAAATGTATGAGACTAGGAGTAGGATAGTGGCGGGGAGTGAGACTAGGCTGACCTTAGCACGTACTGCAGAACTCGACTGAAGTCAGGCTTTGCTGAAATCATTGCAAGCCCGCTCCAGGTTAACAGGCAGATTTTGCACACCCCGTATGTCTGGGTCTGCCATGACTTCAGTGGGGACTTTGCCTGCGTAGGACATGCAAGATCAGGTCCTAGTCACTGCTGGATCAGCTTCCGTGGTGGCGTGGCTTAGATACACTCTTGTGCGTGGTAGTGCTCAGACCAAAATCCCCTATTAATCCTTGGGCTTTCTGCTGTGTCAAGTCAACATGCAGTACCTTTTGGAGCTACGATTAAGGCAATGAATTCATTGGAGTATACAGCTGGGTTTTGACTAAGCACAATGGGACTATGATGGGTTTTTTAAAAGCATTTTATACACACTGTACAGAAAACTTTTGCAAAACCTGTGCATTGAGAAAAGGCTGTGTCCAGTTTTTGCAGTATCTGTAAACTAGATGATGATGACGAAGACAATTTTTTCTATCACAGGTTTTCAGAATACATATATTGTATCATATATATAAATATATATATAAAGGATACTGTTCCATTTCTAGCTTCAGAATTGCTTGGCCCAAAGTCCATCTAAGCCTTTCAGAGTGCAGTAGGAGTGGCGAGTTCATCCTTGTGCTTACAGCTTGAAAATCGTTTCCAGTGTTTAAAGTATGTCATTTGTTTAATTTCCAAACTTGTAAATAACTCTCAGCTGCTGTTAGCACCTCATCACCAAAGCATTCATGAGGATATTTTTATGTCCAAAGCCTAATTTGTAATAAAATAAAAAATATTCACAATTAAAACATTTCTCTCTTGCAAGCCAAGTTGCAACATCATCATATTGATGTTACAGTGACAGAGCCAGCCTTAAGTATAACCAACGCAGGGAATCTGCAGGGACAAATTAGCAGTTTGTAGGCTGGCCAAATCTTCCTCTCCAGCAGTGGGACTGGGAGGGGAAACATCTCCCCAGCTGGGACTTCCCCATCCTGCTGCTGCACCATAAAACTCTACAGCCTTGTGTAGGGTGATGATCAAAGAGATTTTTTTTTCCCCTGGTATGCGAGAACTTTGTCTCGGTGCTGAGTGCCATTGCTGTGCCTGTAATGGGAAATGTCAATTGTTACCAAAGGTTTTCCTAAGGAAAAGGGCTTGATGTGACCACATGTGCTCAGTATAGACTCTCTTATAAGGGCAAGAGCCAAATTTAATTTACCATCTAAGTAACTGCACTGTGAGCCAGCGACATATCTGCAGGAGCAAAAGCTGTCTTTGCCAGCAGGTGGTGGAGATACTCTGCAAGTACTGTTAAATTCTCAGGGCTCTGCTAGCCCCCTGTTTTGACCCACCTCCAAGCTCAGTTTCACGGCAGGTAGGAGACCTGGCCCTTCTCTTTGTGCTTTCTCTATCGGTATGCTGGAGTGGTCAGTATTTTACTAGTGGAGAAGAAAGGAGGCACAGCAAAAAACCCAACGTTCAGCACCACGTGCATGCAATACAAGAACAGACCTTGAGGTCGGAGACCCACAGTCAGAAGGGTGAGCCCAGATGCCTGAGCAGAGTCAGAAGCAGTGTATGAGGCTGTGTGGCTGGTGGAGAGAGATCTAATACAGGGGGAAGTTGTGAAAGGCTTGAAAGAGACAGTGTTCACAGAAGGCTAAACCTTCTGGATCAGCTAGAACCTATCTATCTCAGTTCCCCTCTGTAGTGCAGCAGCGAATTTTCTAAGCAATCTAGCAGCACCTGATTTTCTAAGCAATCCAGCAGCACCTCTTAGACAAAGACCAGACTCTGGTCCTGAGCAAGAGTGCAAAGTATGTGATTTCTTAGCAACAGAAACTTCTTCAGGCAGCAGTCATCAAGGGGTGTCTTTAATTAGCACCAGCCTCAGGTACTTTCTCGCTACAGGAGACTGTACTTCCTCCTATTTGTCAAAGCTAGCTCTTTGTGCTGTGATTGTGCTGCCCTTAAAAAAATGTTTATGGAAGTGTGGCTTATAAAACCCACAGCTTTTATTAGGCCTGTGGGTACAGTTTAAGCCACAGGCTTTCTGCTTGGCATTAATACAAACAAAACCTCATGTATCACATGAAATCTGGAGTTATTTAGCATTTTATTTTCCTACCTCCTGCATTTGCATCTCAAACTGCAACAGCAGACATTTTGGGTGCACAGGGGGAAAAAGCTGGATTGTTTAAGGGAATATTTAAGCCTCTCATTGCTATAAAATAACAGAAAAAAAAAACCCAAAACGCGGAAAGAAGATACATGTTACGGTATTGGTGCTCAGATTCAAAATAGAGATTCCTCGTCGAAGGAGAGCTGGAGGTGCTGAACTCTGAAGATTTTGAATGTTATGGGGTTGCTTTCCTTTATGGTTCTGCTTTTTCCATATTCATAGAATCATAGAATTATTATTCATGTTAGAGAACTCCTCTTCCTGGGCACTGCTCTTCTTACAGCACATTCAGGAAAATTTGACACTGTTAGTGCTGCCAGATACATTTGTGATTATCAGCATTCTTGCATTTTATCTCAAAGATTTCTTTTGCCTGAATAATATCAAGCTGACATGAAATGCTGCCGTATGATAAATACAGAGGAAGTATTTGGACCTTGCTCTCTCAAGTTCTTTTTCAGCCAACCTGTGGCCTCTCTGCAGATCCAGCAGGTCCTGTAACTCTGTTGTAAAGAGATTACAGAACCTCATTAAGTAGGCCTGGAGTGAGCCCACTCGGTGAGAAGCACCACAGCCAACCCCCTTTGCAGCATTCTCCACTACTGGATTTTTTTGTGCATGAAATATTGCCTGTAACAAACATGCACGCTCCCCAGAGAGCAGGGAAAATTTCCACCTGCAGCTTTACCACTCAGGGTATTCCCAAGACGGCCAAGTGAAGGCGTGATGGTAGCTGCCCCCTCTAGCTTCTAAGGCAGCTTCAGACCAGCTAGAATGACCAACAGTAAGACTAGCAACAGAGCACCACAAGCTCGGTGCAGACTGCCACTACACAGCCACTGCCTGCTGATGCCCTCACAGTACTCTTACCCTGCGCTGACATCAAAGTAGACTTGCTCACGGTGTTGCCTGGCACTGGGCTGGGTGACAGGCCTGCAGGAAGACAGCAGCAAGGGCCCCAGCAAAACAGAGCCCACAGGGCACAGTGACATGCCGTGCTCATTAGTTAAGATGGCTACATTTAATGAACGCACCTGGCAACAAGAAACTAACTCGCCTCTCTCTCCCCGCTCTGCTTGGAGAAGCCAGGCCGGGCCGTTTCACTCTTAGCCATTGAATGGGAAATCCAATTGCCCATATAACACTGTCAGCTCCCATCAGCCAGTTGCTGCCCTGCAGGTGATCGCCACATCTCCACCAAGCTGCCAGGCCCACTAGGCACGTTACTACAGGGATGACATGCATCCAGTCCAGGGTTTTAAACTTTTAATATTTTAAAGCAATCCAGGCTTTAAAATTTGTAAAATTTCTCTCTTCCTACTTGTACCAACAAGTCTTGCTTAGCCTTATTGCCTTTTTATTTTAAATTAATTTTTTTCAGTAAAAATTATCTTTAAAAGCATTTTACTTTTAAACTAAGTTAATGCTGAGACAAAGTCTGTGCCCTCAGCTGACTTGTACAAGTTCTGTGGCTTCAGTGGAGTTCATTAGCATTTCTGACAACGCTATTGGGCCTTTGTTACGAATACCGTGAACAAAGGCTAAACGCAGAACCGCACATTAAGACCTGACTATATATAACCATACTTTAATACTCTTGCTATGAGAGGACTGCATCAAGTGGCCTGGGATAATATAAACTTCAGAGACAGATGTGAAGGCTAGTCTGTATATACAAAGGTCTAACAGGTAATTAACGCGCACAGGGGCTAACCACCTGGTTTTGTTTCTGTTCCTTTCACGGCTGAGGTAGATTCACCTCTAACACAGGGCTTGGATTTATTTTCCAGCTCATTCTTTCATGTCCCATCACAAAATGGTGCTTTCCCAAGGAAACAAAATAAAATCCCATTTTACTAGGCTGGCTGCACACTGCCATCAAGTGATGAATTCTCGTTCTGGGATCTGTATAGTAGTGAGTGTTACCATAGCGTCAGGATGCTGAATATTTGCTGTAACTGTAGTCTGTATTATGAAGCTAGTGAAAAACCAACATCTTCTCTACTCAAGCCATATTTCACCTTCATGTCCAACTTCTGATGCTGGTGCTTTTACTTCTCTTTCTACCAAACTGTTCAGCGTTGCTCTGCCACTGAGGTCAATTTGCTGATAACTTTGGGAAGGCAAATGCAATAGAAAGTGCAAAAAAACCCTTAAATCTCAGACTTATTCACTGAGGTAAGAGCAAACAGTTGGAATATATTAATGCTTTTCAATCTTTGCAACAATCAGCTGAAGGAGGAAAAAAAAACAGTATTGCTAACAGCTCAGCATTTTCAAGGTGCAAAGTAATTCCACAGCCTTAATTATTTCAGTGTATTGCTGGTCTGCCTTAAATGTACCTTCAGTTTTATTGCAAATTTCATTTTGTATGCACACAATGTTGTTTTGTAAAGGTAAGTTTGTAAATATTTCCTTTGTAAGTCTAATCACTCATGTGTACTGTTGTGAGGTGATTACTTGCTGTCCCATGTTGTTATTACTATACTGCAGTATATATGATCATCTACAGATGTAGCTTCAAACTGTGCATCTTCTGTCCTTGCATTCCTATAAATAGAGTATACTAATGATTCAGTTTCTGGGCTTTTTTGATTAAATACAATTGTTCAGAGAAGGCCGGGTCCGTCTTATTTCACTTGTATGGCAATCTTCCTGAGGCCTTGAAGACTGAAGAGCTTGCTGATCACTTTATTCAGCTCATCTTTTTCAGAGGGATGCTCACTGGAAACCAGAGCAAGGGACGATCACTCGAGCCAACTCTTAGCCTTGCATACACCAACCCGCAAACCAAGCAGCCTTTTGGGAGTCACCCTGAGGGCCGCAGCAGAAAGCCTCGGGTCACACCAAACCCTCCCTGCAGCGGCGGCTTCTGCTTCCCTGTGGGAAGAGCGGGTGCTGCCCGGGGAGGACGGGCAGACCCTGAACGCACCTCCTGCAGAGGGCTCCCCTGCCGAGTGGGGCCGGGCCCGAGATGGCGCGGGCTGGGCCTCCCCCCGTGGGGAGCTGGGCACGGGGGATCTGGGCCCTCTGCCGTGCGGGAAGGAGAGGACGACGACGAGGACCGAGACCGGGACCGGGACCGGGACGCCGAGCCTCGGTGAGCGGGAAAGACCCTTCCCGACAACCCCTCCCGCGCATGCGCCGGCAACCCCTCACCCGTA